>VYXH01011339.1:0-71175 GCA_013397275.1 Burhinus bistriatus | reverse complement strand
GTGATTCCATGATTCCGTGAAATTGGCCAGCTTTTATAAACTGGTCCCCTGCTTCTCCATAGTGTACTAATCTGATTTAATACTAAAAACACAGTTTGGGGACAAACAGTTCATTCTGCCCAACGTTCTGCAACCCATCTTCAGATGCTTTTGGTGAATATTTACTGTAATGTATTCTATTTGCACTACAGTTTGTAGGTTGGATATAATCTTATCTTCCTCAATATGTGCATGTGAACAAGGCTATTTGTATCAAATGGTGTTATCTGATATTCTTTGTTTTTTTATTTGCAAGGTTACACTTTTCTTTTTCTCACTAAAAAGTGTGCTAACCATTTATTAGAAACACAAACGTGCTTGCATTTACTAGACATATGATAAAAATAAAAAGTAGTGTAAACATTATTTTTAAAATTATACACGAAGTCAGGTATGTTTACAGTCTTCTTTGAATACATTATGAGCAGTTAATAAGCTAGTGAAGGTGCATATCAGTTTTGCAAAGCATTTGCAAGCAGGAAAACAGCTACATTTGTCATGTTTCCTATAAAGTAATGTGACCAATGTTAGTGCTGAAATACTTGTCGAGAACAATCTCCTATTCAGTTGTAGCCCCAAAACCTGAGCCCCACAGTCATCCCAAAAACCTGAGGCCCAGATTTAGTTGTATTGAGGAAACTCCTAGCAATTAATGTGAAATGAAACTACTACATTGCATGATCTTTCTTGCTTGTCCAGCCACTAAATTAACTCTTCAAATGCATTTCTGGTTTTGATTTTTGTTTTGGTAAGGGTGTCTGAATTTTTATTGGTGTTAAAAATCAAACACATAAAAAGAATAATGGGCTGCTTAGGATACGGCATTTTATCACTGACATTTTCTAAGATTAGAACAGGCTTTTCAAACAAAAAAGTAAGTCTAGAAACTGAAAAAAAAATACTGTTTGGATTATTTTTGTTGTTCTCTGCCTCTGTACCACTGCAATAAACTTCAGCTATAACGCAGATATTTCATTCTGTACACATACTTTATAGAAAAACAGTAAGACATCTGGTCAGCAAACAAGATAGGCTGTCCTGAAACACTTCTTTTCCACTGCTTCCTTGCGTTTTATTTATAAAATATTTTGCAACTTCCTCACTCTATAATGAAGTTGATTTTTTAAAAAAAATTATATACAGAAGGAAAGAAAGCATCACATAAAAAGGGATCAACTAAAAATAAGGCAAACTACTGGGCTAGCTGAATGACATTTTGGGTTAAATTCTATTTTCATTCTTTTTTGGCCAATACCTATGAAAATTTACTTTTGCTTTTACCTGGACTTTCTCTCTTTTCTCACCTTATGTGTTTAGGTCCAGAGCACCAATAAGGAATGCAGTGTTTTCCAGCTCTTGTACTTTTGTTTAGGCCAAGAGCTTCAGCTGGATCTTTCTGTATTTTGCCCCAGGCGTTTGTCCCACTTTCATTTGACAGAAGAATAGAAAACCACATTTGTAGTATTCCTAAATTAATTACACTTTTCCAGGCTTAAAATACTGTGACAGATCAACAAAACAGTAGCAGAAAACTAATTCCTTCAAAAAATATGAAAAAAGGAAGTTGTGTAAGATGGTGTAATTAATCTTGCAATAAAAATAATTGTTTACAGTTAAAATTAATGTAACATGCATTCCTCAGCAGATAATAAATTATGGGTTTTCTCATTAGCATTTGAATTGATTTCCTCTAATTTCTGAGGAACACATGAGCATGTGACTAGATTAAGTTTAATTGGACTACAGCTGGCACTGATTGTGTGTGGATAGGGTGGGGGTTTCTGACTGATATGGCATCTTCCTGCATTGTGTTTCATTGTCTGTTTCTGCTCGTTCAGCTTTTTCTGTACAGATTATAAGGCACTGTGAGAAATATTAGAGAAGGGAAAAGAACTCTCTGATTTGTGAACACAGAAAAATGTAGGTGAAGTATTTACGGAAGGTCTGTGGCATCAGCTAGTGAGCAGGCTGAGAGCGAGACAAACATCATACTTTACAACCAAACTGCTGTGCAATATAACATGCAGATGACACAGACATTATCAGAAAAGCATTTGTGAATCTTACTACAGCAGCATAAGGCACTGCTGAGTAGCTCTCTGCTGTTTCCTCACTAGCGGAATGTCACCGCTGTCACAGGAGAAAGTTGACTGAGATCTGTATTATGTTCCAGGGCTTGGTTCAGTGTTTTACCTGAAATAGCGAACGGGAGCAGCCAGGGCAGGAGTACACATTCTTTCTTACTAATCCTTGTTGCACAGGCAGTAAGCTGTGTCAGAGGACGAGATTTTAAAATTTTGCTGCTAGCATTACCGGAGTTACTCTGTCAGCCTAGTTAGCCTAGATTTCTTCCTCTAACAGCATCTACTAATAGCTGCCTTTGGAAGGGCATGAGATTAGGTCAAACATATAGTGATAATCCCCTCTCTGTTCTTCTAATCTTCATTGATGTATGGTTCTAGGATTCCATGAAGCAAAGGTGATATCTTTGAGTTTAATAGTCCTGGATGGATTTTTCTTTCATGAAAATATGTAATAGCTTTTAAAATTCATGTTGAATCCTCAGCTTTCCCAGCATTCTGTGTCTAATTTTGTCAGTATAACTGTGCATTGGTTGAACTGTTTTCATTTCAGCTTCTTCATGCAACATCTGATTTTTATAGTTAGGATCATGTCTTCTCAGAGGCAGGGCTTTTAGCTAAAGAGCCCTGCTCTATTTAAACATTTCCGTGTAGAAGTCACTCCAAGTCCCAAACGTTTTTGCTGACCCTTTTTTTCTACTTTCAAATTCTGCTACAACTTTTTGAGCTAGAGAAACCAAACCTGTTTTGAGTACTCAAGAGTAGCTCATTCTGGATTCGTGCAGTGGCATAATGATGTTTTCTGCTTTTTCTCTATTCCTTTCTGAAGACTGTAGATTCACAGGGAGTACCATGCTATTCAGTGTGACTGGAGGTGACAGAAACAGGACTAATAAATATATAAAGGCACAGAGAGGGCTACCTGTTGAGAAAAGCATCATGCAAATAGTGGATAATTTAGAGAGTATGCTTCTTGTCTTCTACTAAGATGTTTCACGTACTGAAAAAGGAAACAGTTTAAAGAATCTGTAGATGACAAAATGAATTCAGCGGAGGAAGTACTGACCTTGGGGCATATGGTGAGGTTATTAATGGGAAAGAAAAGGCCACAAGGTATAATGAAAAGGCAGATGCTAACAGTGAGCAATTTAATAAGAAATGCAGATAGAGAGCCAGACTCGTTCACAGTGTAATTCAATTTAGGTCAGCATTTGAGGAAACATATGAAGAATGAATTTGGTTCATGCTGTATAATCTTGGTTTTGATTCTCTCCGTCATCTTTTGTCTTCCAGGTGCTTTCCATCACAGCTAGAGATGGAAAACAATGTTTACTGTTGATTCATACTGTACTTGAAACAAGTAACACATGTGAGGGGAAGTAGAGAGAATGTTTTACAAGTTAAATTTAAATAAAAATATTTTAAATAATAGGTTCCTTGGATGGTATTCCAGAACTGCTTTTCAAATGTGCACTGAGAAGGCAGACAAAGATATTTTAAGAATGAGTAGTGGGCTGAGAGACTTTATATTCGTGGCATTTCTGTAGACCTTTCTTCCTAAGCAAGGAAATCCGTAGAAGATAGATTGAACCTGATTAGAATGAGGAGAAAACAGAAAATGACAATATAGGAGGGTAACCTTACCCAAAAAATCAAGAAAAGAACAAAGGAGTGAATGATGTCTAGGTTTTGCTTGCATTTGGATTGAGGAGTTGCCTACTGCATGAGTTACCCCATTTACACAGCTCTTTCCTTTACATATACATTGCAGGCATAATTGGAAATGTTTCCCTTGCGACTTATGAAATATTTGGTGCTGTCTAGTAGATATTTTTGGCAGAAATAAGAACATATACAAAATTATCTGTTCTGCCTACTTTGTCTCTTTTTTTTTCTGGAAGGTTGATTTTAGCTTTTGAAACATGATCTTAAAAATGTCTGAGACATTTCCCTGATACATGTATGAAATAAATAAAAAAAAGAAACAGTTGTCCTTTCTTGGGATAAATATACTAGGCAGAATTAAATCCGCCATGTGAGAGTTTGGCCAGTAATAATACGGTTGCTTTGAGAAACATATAATGGCTTCTTAAACCTCTATGAACACTGAGGAATGAAGTTGTACCTTTCATCTGAAAAATCCAGCAGTACTTTGTATCTTAGCACCATGCTGAGACAATGGCTTACCACTAATTTGAAAAAAACAATACACCCTTTTCAGGGGCTGACACTGATTCTTCCAGATGGGTTTTTCATGGAGTATTTTCTGCCAAATACTGTTCAGACATTTGCTAGGTGTTAGAGGTTTGTGAGATTTAAGAAGGTTAGAACACTACGTATTCTGGCTACAGACCAATTTCAGGCTATCTGTTTCTTGGGACCAGAGCTGTTAAAGTAACATCTTGTAATGGGGNCTCAGTATCAAATTTTACATTTCTTAGTTAAACCTAAATATAATTCTCTATTAAATTATATGTAGCAGTATATTTATGTAAATTATTTTTATTATTTGTATGACAGTAGTGCCTAGAAATTCATGTCATAAGCCTGGTACTTACTGTGTTCGGATCTTACAGACAGAAAAGTTCCAGCTTTCATGTAGTGTTTTAAAAGTATTTTTTGAACACTGTGGGTGTAGGGTTTCCTATGCGTGCCAAGTCAGATGATAGGATTACCAGGCCAGTCATCAGCTGGCACTGGGCTGCCCTGTTTAGAAGCAAGGCAAGATTCAAAATAGGGAGGTAAGCCATCAGTGATACTTTTGCAGTGCTTTCCAGAAAAAGCCAACTGCTGGTACCGCGCCCACAGTAAAAATAGTATGTTCCTTACTGAGTCACTTAAGCATGAAAAAAAATTATGTCAACCCTAAAAAATATAACAGTAGAAGAACTAGTTGTGAGAAAAGGAACAAGAGCAGTTAATTGCAAGTCTGATCAGACCTGTTCTGCATTGTGCTTTTCTATGTTTTTTGTACCTCTTTTGTCCCATCTCCAGCTGTGAGCAAAAAAATTCCTTACAGTATAGTACAAACGTCCATCTTATATTTAAGCATTAATTTGGAGAGATGCTATGAACTGCCCAGCTTCTCAATGTTATTAAAAAAAGCATTGCAGGTTTCTAGGGAACCTTCTGCAGTCAAGGGCTCTTATAGCCTCCAACCCTTATCAAATTTTTTTCTTCTGTGCTCAATTTATATGCCTATGTCCTTTCAAATTTGAAGATTTTAGCTAGTCTCAACTAGACTCTTGCTTCAGTGGCATGCCCTGATCAAAGTATATTGTACGATTTGACTGCAGCAGAATGCACTGTGTACCATCTCTAATTGGTTGCACTGTCAGTACAGGATTTTAGCCTGCCCAGAACTTTCAATCTTCTGTGCTTTATGTGCATTAAATCTTTCACCATCTACAAAATGCCTTCCCCCCCCCCACTCTGTGCTGTAGCAGAGCTATAGTCCGTAACCTTTGTTTTCAGTTTTATCATAAATTGAAATACACGCACACTTAAATTTTCCTAATAAATAAAGTGCTATGTTGTTCTAAAGCTGCCTTTTCACCTCATTACAGCTCAGCGGAGTGGAGAGTGATGTCATGGTTGACCCAGCACCAGCATGCCCATAAATGATACAGTATGTTCCCCCCTTTACTTCCTGGCTAAAGCACTGGGAAGGAGCTTAATATGAAATTCATGCCGTGATGACAGATTTAAAAGTTGCTACAGACTGTAACAGACAGCAACTGCATTTTGCAGACATACATGACACATACCACTCTCTTGTATTCTTAAGTGATGACATTTTCAGTTTAAAGAGTTATGCTTCTATTGCGTATTATGGCTGTCTGTCTACAAAATTAGGCGGGAGGAGGGAAGGAAAGGACAGGACAGAGAAAACACTGAACTTGATATAGAGCTCTGCTTGGAGAATATGTCAAATATTAATCAGTGGTTGGAGGGGTGGCACACACCAGTTTTCAAGCAGACTGCACTTCTGCTCTGTGCCTTTTGGGGGATTTCGGCTGTTTGGAGGCAGACAAAGCAGTTGTACTTCATCTGGTGAAATGGGCCCCTCACACTTTTAACAAGGAGACTCTGAAAACCCAAACGGTGCTAAATTGTAAATCTGCAAGCAGGAAAGTAACATGCCAAACTTGAGACACCCTTCTTTGGCTGGGCTTTCCAAGCAATTAAATAAATAGCCATCATGTGTTGTCTCCGGGGCAATAAAATATGCCACTGAGGAGAATTTACAGGAATGGGCCAGGGAGGGTGTTGCCTGATAGAGAGCTCTGATGTTCTCCACTTGCACCTATGTCTGTGCTGGAGAAGCTTCTCATGAAAATAAAGCTCGATTGTAAATATGAGCACTGGTTTATAACCTTGGCATCTTCCTTCACCCTCCACTGGCTGTCCTTTTCTGCATCTACTCAGTATCACACCATACATGACAGGTAAATAGTCACTCAAAATGATATAAAGCAAAGTTATGCAAATATGTAAGAATGGATTACTAGCGTTGCACTAGATCAGAAAACAAAATGACATTGGCCTCTTATCAGAAGGCATCTCGTACTGTTACTGCAGTTTATGCCAAACAGGCAACCTCCTCCACTGGAAAGCATATCCATTATTTTCCTTCAGGATTCTGAGATGCCTGACCAGGATTTAAAAAAAGCTGAAGAAAAAGAATACCCTTGAGAATTCCTCCACATTCTATTCTGAGATACATGTGTGCAGAAACAGGATTTTATGATTTTTCAGATGCTGAGCACCCTCAAGTCAGAGCTGAAGGAAATCAGCCCCATGCAGAATTATGTCTGTAGCATGGTATGAATGCCCAGTCACAAGAGACACGATCAATAAAGCTTACAGTTTATGTACCTCAATATTGAGTTTCCATATTTTGATTTAAGGAGTTCCCAGTAACATAACCCATGGGGGCTAAATTTTCCGGCTCTGCATGAATGAAATGTTGCCATTTGTTCAATATTCAGGTTATTTATCATTTGGAGTCCTCCCCATATTACTGAAGCCAAATCCCCTCACAGAAAGAGGCAATTCTTAAAAAGGAGTATAAAGCTTTGTCCAATAAGATATCAGCTAGTGAAGAGTAAAGCTATGTGAATTAAATCAAAGAGGAATCAAAACTTGAACATCTGAATCTGCGAGGTTTTGTCTCTCAGGCAAACTTTTTTGAGTTTCAAAGGAGTTGTGGACTTTTTGACCTTATTAAAATCATGAAGTGCTGCGAATTTCATCAAAAGATTGACTATATGAGATTTCCAACTTTGGTCCTCAGTTGGGTTTACTTGCACAAAGACTGCTAAAGCATGTCTGCATATAAAGATCCAGTTCCTCAACAAAGAACCTGATGTGAGAATGATATTTCAAGTATATGACCTACCTTTCAATATATCCTACAATCTGGAATTTACGTGTCAGAGTAAAACCTGTGTAAATACATAAATGCTTGACTCTGATTTTGAAGAGATGTCACACTATTTTTCCCGGCCAGTCTTAGCTGAAATGTTGTAGACAGTTTTGACATAGATCATAGGGTATGTGGTTTTCTGTCTTCTGTTACAGGTGCCAGACCAGTGGAAACATCTTTTTAATTCTTCATCCATTCCAGTTTCCTACATCCATGTCAATTTATCTTTGTCTCTTGCAGAGCCTCACTTAGCTGAGTAGCTCTCATTTGTCCCCTGACCTTTGACTGCTACTGGTTATGTTGAGTATAGGATAAGGAGGGGAAACTGCCATGAGAAAGGTGTCTTTATTCTCTATCAATCCCTTGAGGAATTGAGCCTAGTCACTG
The DNA here is from genome assembly GCA_013397275.1 of Burhinus bistriatus. Classification (NCBI taxonomy): domain Eukaryota; kingdom Metazoa; phylum Chordata; class Aves; order Charadriiformes; family Burhinidae; genus Burhinus; species Burhinus bistriatus. Next base: position 63,240 of record VYXH01011339.1, on the reverse strand, counting down.
CAGAAAATGTGAGGATGCTTTGTAAGTTTCTAGGTTTATTTTCATTCCAAATGATGTTTTTAACAATTATTGTCACTGCAAAGAATATGAAAAAGTATTATTTAAGAAAAAGTTATCATCATCGTATTTTCTGGAAGGTCAAACAAGGGTATATTAGTACAGAATTCATGCGGATTTCTTCACAGCAGAAAAACAGATTGATAGTGAAAGACAGATTTTTGTAAATTACTGTTTTAAACCAGAAAATGTTAAATTGCCATCAGTTTGCTAGTTTTGTTATTTTACAGCGTATGGAGGATGATTACTAATTTTTCAATATTAAGGTATTTTAAAATGAAACATATCTGACACTGTAAAATGGAAGGAATTAGAGACTGCTTAAAACTAGTGGCCTGTTCTCCAAACCTGGAGCATGGATTAGTAGCATGTGAAAAGGGAAGTCATCAGGGATGAAATATTGACCAAGCTAGCAGGCCCTCATCAAATGAAAGTGTAACAAACTAGAACCTTATTAATCACTACTTCTCATGTGTGCTTTGTTTTGGGGTTTTTTTTCCTAAGCAATATCATTAATTGTGAAATGTAATATTGTAAGTATAGTTCTGTAAAAATTATTGTGAATTTTTTTGCCAATTCAGACATCCTTATTCTGATTATTGCTAAAAAAAAAAAAAAAAATCATTGTATTTTGCTATTTCCAAAGTCTTCCCTGGCGATCTGAAACTGAAACTGTCATGGGATTATTTTGCCAAATCTTTATTTGTGTGAATCATCCCACCAGATCTTGCTGACAAAATGGGCTGACCTAAATAAACACCATTTTACTTTTTAGATTTTGAATGATCGCCCTATGCAGGTGGTGACATTAAATTAGTAAAAGTTATTACTAAAGAAAAATTATATTCTTAAATATAATTTATAGCTGTTAAACCTAGCCTCTGACCAATTATATGCAATTTCATGAACCTGAATATGATTTTACAAAATTTAATTAGCAAGTTATATGTGTACCTGGAATATAAGGTTAACTCCATGTGGTAAAACCTTTATTCTGGGATGTGAACATTGCCCTGCCTTGCAGAAATTGGCATCTGCCTTCCAAAGAACTAACAGTCTGCTTGGACTTTAGCAAATATTGGAGTGGTATTAGCTAGCTCTGGTTACCATCTGAGTCAGTTAGGAGTTCTCCTGGATACGCCAGGTGAGAGATGGTGGAAACAGACAATGACCTGTCAGCAGGAAGACTTAAACATTTTGTTTTAGGACAGAGAAATCCTTGAGAAAGGGTTGAATTTGAATAGGTTAGAAATATGGATTTGAGTGATGAAAGGAAATGTATGTTACAAATTTAGATCTTCTATGAACACAGAGTTGGGAAGAGATGTGTAATATGAAAACCCACATGTATCTGACAGTTTAACAGCTGGAACATGTAGGATGAGAACTTTGCAACTAGTTTCATCAGTAGGTAGATATACACATTCTTTCCTTCTCTTCCCTGTACGCTTTGGTGTTCTACTGTGTTGCCTGTACTAAAAAGTGATTTTTTGGTTATATAACTTCTGCATTTACCTTCATATGTCTTCTTTTTAGGACAATTTCATAGTTCTGTCAACCCGCAAAGATATCCATTCCTGCATGACAGCTGTAGAGCTAGAACATTCTTGCAGTGACAAGCCCATTATACTCAAATGGTAACAGGCTGCTGCACCATAAACTGCATGGGCCAGTTTCCACACCACAAGACTAGTGTGGAAGAAGTGTCTTCTAGTGACTTACATTAGACAGGCAAACTTCCTGGCCTGCTGCAGTGTAATTGAGAAAGGACCTGAAAGCTGAGCATCCTCAGAGAGTTTTTAATAGGAAATGCCCCATAAACATGTGGCAAAACTTTTTTGAGAGGTGTTTGAATGTATATGTGCTTCTGGATTTACATATAGATAAATATAGGCTGAATGCATTGTATTATACATTAGGCAGATGTAGTGCAGGTCAAATTACAGTGACAGAGAGCAGGGGTGATTGAGCCCAGATCTGATTAGCATAGAACTGAAGATGTATACATAAATCATCCTATTTTCTTTGTTTAAGAGTTAACTGGAAACAAGTCCAGAATTATCTAAACTGGTACAATTCATTGAAATCAGTAGGGTAAATAAGTCCAGAATTTGTGTGCATAAAATATTAGTCGTTCTTTTTAACTTTCTAATAATAAATGGGTCTCCATAACAATATTGCTAACTTTAATAACAATTAAGTGTTCAAAAGCCATGACTCTCAATTAATTAGAAAAAGAGACGATATGCAACAGTGTAGAATAAACACAACTGCATACACTGCATTTGACTGTGTCTTTGCTTGTATGTACACTACAGAGCAGTAGTCCAGTGCGTGGCTGCTCAGAAGGAAATGGTATATGCAAAAGGCAGCGGACATAGTACCATCCTTATCAGCTTAGAGACAGAGATGCTACAGCCTGTGGTGAAGCAACATGCAGGTGACAGCAGGAGGGCTTGCCAGCAGTTCCTTTGCCAATACTGGGTACAGAGAGAAGGAACCAAAACAGTCTGTTGCAGTGTCCCAGCCGAGCAACACAGAAAACAGTGTTACAGTACAGGAACGTTTTATTGCTTGTGACTTTAAGCTGTATAATGCTCACATTGCTTACTAGTAATTGCTTTTACTGTGATACTCTGCAAATTTGGAGGCTGATACTACAAATCTTGCTCATACAACTTGTCCTTAGAAACAGAAGTTATCTTCTTGGAGTCAGTGGTTACTTATGTGAGCTAGACTAGGGGTCTGGAACTGATATTTCATTCAACAACAATTAAGGAATAAGGACTTTCTTCTCCTTTGCCTGTATTTATGAAGCTATTTTTATTTCATATAGAAGACATATATCTAGCTGCATTAGTGCAACACCTCTATATAACTGTAAGCCTGTTACACTTCGAAGTGTATTGTTTCTCTTTTTTTCCCTCTATGATTCTCACACGACACTAGAATGTTGTCTCTGATCTTTAGTGAGTTCATACAGCTCTGAAAGTATGGCAAATTGACAGGAAAAATGCTGAAATCAGACCTGCTGATCTACTACACTTTAGTGCATGAGAGGTACACCTGATTTGTGTGTGGGGTAGAGGGACACCAACTGCCCTGGGATATACGACTGATGCAGAAGTGTCTAGCATTACCAGTTTGCTTTCAGTCTGTTTGACAGGTGAAGCTGTGCGGCAAAGCTGATGATCATGAGGTGTGCTTCCTCTGGAACTCTTTGGTTAATATGGCCTAACTGGTAGGCACAGTACCAGTTGCAGTAAAACATGGCAGCCTATGTCTGGCTTCAGGAATTCATGCACCAGGTGGCAACTCAGAATTAACTATTTGCTGGGCTGTATGTGTCCTCACACCTTCGTGTGGTGTTAGCACTGTTGTGGAAGACTAGGAGATGACATGAGTCTCACATTGACAGCATGGGAAAATTAGATATAGATTTGGGAGATGAAGAAATGCCTAGATAACACGGAAGGGAGGAATATATCACAGAAGAAATATCACTGCTAAAAGCACCTTTTGCTGTATCAATGTGTATGTAACAAAAGATGACAGACATGATTCTCATTCAGCTTGAAAGGAATGCTTTTACATTATTCCCCTCAAAACTTCCTTTTTTTTTTTTTTTTTTCCAATGTGATGGCCAGAAAAACTTTATAACAACATGCTGACAAATTTAGTCACATTGCTTACCTGTACTTCTCTGTTGGTCTGTCGTTGCCAGTCATCTTGTCTTGGAAAGAGAACTCTTTGAGTAAAGACCCTCTGTGTTTTACAGCACCTGTCACACTGGGTTCAAGTTCATGGTCATGTTAATGCAAATATATAATAAATAAAATTAAAATCTGTTAATAGACGATATTCAAATGGATACTCAAACCAATGAATAGTAGTCATGCCAAAAAGATCACAAAAAGAAACTGCACAAGAGATTATGCTGAAGGCCTCATTGTCCTTCAGGCAGACGTGCACAATAGCTGTTGGAATTACTTTCATGCCAAAGGTGAGCACATTGTATATCTAATACAAGTTTGTAATGTGATATTGTAGAAAACCACATTAGCAAAAATTCGGATGGCAGATGCAGAGGCTTTCAGTCAGCTGTGGTTCTGGGAATTACCAACAAAAGATTAAAGGCCAAATTCTACTGATGTCCAGTAGTAACTTATTTCAACAATCATGCAACTGGAATGAACAGGCAAAGTAAATCAGGATAAAACATGGCAGAAAATGGCTACCAATGACAATGCAAAATGGGATTTTTTGATGGTAGGTGGTGTTTACCTAGGAGGGATGGGATAATTTTTTTTTTAAGGAAAATGACTGAGCAGCTAAAAGGTGGAATTGTATCTCTTAAAATGGCAGAGACCTCTTTATCTAATACATTTCATACAAAGTCACTGACCTTTGATAATTAAATCTCAATTTAAAGTTGCCTAAAGTTATCTGGAAATGGAGTATGGCTTATTTCTGATCATCCTAACCATGAAAGTACTACAGGGGTTTTGCAAGACAGGTTGTGAATCTCACTTTTAACGAGAAGCAGTGTCACTTCTTGTAGCTGCTCTCTGGTAGGCTGAAAGAATTCACATCCTGACAGTGCTGTGACAGAATTTTCTCCTTCTTCCCTTCCCTTCCCTTCCCTTCCCTTCCCTTCCCTTCCCTTCGTATTTTTCTTCTCCCTGTGCTGTGTCAACTTCTGAATAGAAATTATCACTAGCCAAAATTTAGAGATTCAGAACTGAAATCTCTTACAACCAAAATAGTTTATGTAAGCCCTGATTGAAGTTTTCTGTCTGTTCACTACAATAATTAGTCAAATATTATATTCAAGTTCCCATAAATGAGGAAGCCTGGATTCGGACTGGGTATTAACTGTGTGACTTGAGACGATGCTAGTGCTGTTGTACTCTTGTACTCAACATCTGTTGTATTTCAGTTGACTGGTAGATAAAGTGCTATGCGCACATATAAAGGAGCAAGAGTCATCTATGAAGTAGTAAGAATAAACTGGACAAAGGCTCTTGGTTATTTTAGGGGAAATGGAACATATTAACCCCTGTCTTCCCTGGCCTAAAACTTAATCCCAGTATAATCATTCAAGCTACTTTCAAGATGAATTATTTTATTTTTTGGCATTCTCAAGACTGGAGTCAGTGAAGATAATCTTCCCCCAAAGCTCGTACTGTGCTGATTTTGATTCTTATACAGCATTTATGTATTTACATAGTAAATCTGCAGTAAATTTCAAATGTATGAAAAATCACTATAGTTAATTTTCATTGTGTGACTGTTAGATTTGGGGGTTTTTAAGTCTTAAAATGAAATCTGTGATTAACCTTTTATCACCTAAATACATTGACTGATAGCCATGCTTGGTAAAAACGGAATTTATGATTTTGAATACTGCTCTAATTCAGAAAATGTTTGAGATAATCTTACACCAATGTTTTAATCCCATTTCATTGTGTTGCTTGTCAAGTCTTCCCCTTTTAGGACTTCACTTCCTCTCTCTTCACAGATGTTAGAAATGGACAAGACCAGTAAATATATTCAGACTACTCTCACCTTATTTCATAGGCTTTTGACTATGTGTTTGACTGTTTTCTTAACTCTCTGGGGAGACATCTGTGATTTGCTGAAAATCTTTGTACCTTTGAGTTATCTCTTGTGTCCTGGGGGAGAAAGGAAAAGGTTTGGGATTTAGCTGAAAGTCTTGTAAGGTGATACTTTCAACGCTTTCAGTTAAGCCATGTTTTAAAAATGTTTAAATGGATGACTTCATGCTTCATTTTATGGCATTCCTGGAATACTGTTACACATACAATAAATGTTCATTTAATCATGAATACTATGCTGGTTGTCATTCGCGAGACAGTGCAATAAAGTCCTCATAAGTTCTAAATGGCCTATTTTATATAGAATACAATATCCTTGAGCTATAGCAGTGATATTCACGTTAAACTCAAGGATTTAAGTTTCAAATGGAAGGGTCTTTCTCTTATTTTGCCATGCACATGACTTCCCGTAGAAGTCAATCTCGAAATGCACTGAGTCTTCCCATTTTATAACATATTTTATAGGGGAAGATAATTGCTCTTGTGCTGCTCTTTGGTCTGATTCTCTTAAGTTTATTCTAGAAATCTGTCATCTATAAAAGCTAACAAGAATATCCACTTCTAAATAGTTTTGCTATGGTGGTACCGTCTAAACATAACAAGGGAACCAGATACGATGCACAGTTTATGCATATTCTTTGTAGAGCAGTGAGTGACATTTACCATTTGACACAAGATATTTAGATCCGTTCATCAAAATATGACTCTTCATTGCAGTTTTCTAAAGCTAAGCTAGTAATAGACAGGATTATGGTAATTCAAAAATGAAACATAATGTAGAAAAAGAACATGATAAACACATATCGTCTTACTGTTTATGGCTCTAGTAAATGTCATACCTTAGGCTAGACCAAATACGTTTTGAGTTTCCCATGCAAAAATCATTTTCGATACGAGTCAGTCAACAGCCTTTTCCTTACTCATTACTACTTAGCCTAAAGATCTTAGGAGTCTGTTTTTGTTTCATTATCAGTTTATTTCTGAGAAATATCATTGTCTTTACCTAGTACTAAAATCATAATTCCCCTTCAGTTTGTAACTGGGACAAAAGTAAATTATCTACCAATTCTGTGAAACTACTTCTGTGCCTGGATCTTTCATTCTCTGTGTGATACTTTAATCTGGAAATTAGTATAACAGATACTCCTCAAAGAGTCTCAGAAAGGAGGAAAAAAGAGTATTTTATACTGGAATCAAGCGACCAGTTAGATACTTCAGTTTTCTTTATTTGGAGAGCAGTAAATCCTTTTAGCGGGTGGAATAAACCAGTGAGGATAACTAGGAAGGCATTTAGTGAATTACACAAAGGGTGTGTGGTTTAGACCTTTTCTGGAACGCAGGCTGCAGTTTAGCTGTCGAGGCACTATCATTCTCCTCAAAGGTGAAATGATTTAGAGGCCTAGAGAAACTTAATTTTTCTTGATCACCATGTGCAACCTGGAATTTTAATGGCAGGCATAATTAATTCTTCTGATGTTAATCATCAGGGCTGGGCTCCACAATTATCAGCCTAGTGCAGCTGGGGCATGGTGCAGACATGAAAAATTAGGAAAATGAATCAGTAATAGGGTGGCAGATTTAATCTGCATCATGAAAACAAAGTTAAAAAGAGAGAGATCGAGAGAATTTCAGCTGAAGCTTTTGTGCCAATGAGCACTGACAGAACTGAAAAATGTTGCCGATGTCCAAAGTGATTGGTAATTACCAAGCCATTGAATTTTTTATTGTCAATTTATCATTGCGCCAGAGGTTAAATTTAACATCTTCTTCTAAAGCCATCACTCTAGGAGGAAGGCAAGCTTTGCATCACGTGGCCCAGGAGTCAGTGAAAGGTTAATCAGGTATTCCTTTAGTTTGTGTGTGCTCCCAAATCGGTCTTTCTTTTTGTGTCCTTTATGCTGCATACATACCATGGGGTATTTTTTAATTTATATTACCTGTACATTTCAGAAAAATATTAGATTGCATTCCTCAGCACAGCATCATCTGCCTTGCTGTGTATTTATAATGCTGTATTTTCATACTTCCCCAGGCATATTTTACATGCATTTCAATATGTATATGGAAATTTTATTTATACAAAGAACTGTATGATACAAGGCAGACACTTCCCAAGTAAGAAAAAAGATAATCTTAGTGTCTGAAAAATTTGTTTTGGGTTTTGTGGTTTTGGTTTGGTTGGGGTCTTTGTTTTTTATTTATTTATTTATTTCTTAACTGTGTTATTTGGTTTGCGCTTGATTTTTGCTTTGTTCTGAAGCCATGTTGCTTGTGAATGGTCCAGTTTAAGACCAGGGTAAGGCTTGGAATGCCAGAAACTGCTTTTTGGGCTGAAGGACTGTGAGGGAAAGGCTGTTTGTATTTTGCATCTTGTGCAATGCTGAGTACAGTTTTGGCACTTAGCAAATAAGAAATATTCACAATTCATAAAGAAAGCACACGGTCCTTTGAGTCTTCCCCCCTCAAGAATATATAGTAAATGGTAGGGTCTTTTTCAATGCAAAAGCCATAAAAGACTGAAAGAAAGACAGCATCAAAACATCCTTGTAATAGAAGTATGTGACATAAATATACATTTATATGTTAGGGACCAAAGTGAGTCCTGAAGTAAGTGGAAATCTATTCAATGAAATAGTAGGATTTGTGCTTCTCTGATTACAGGGTTGGATCTGCCCTGAAAATTCCAAATGCATATTCTTATACTCATTGCTACGTAACTGTCTTTTAATACAATGTTAAGTACAACTTCTGTGTACCTAAATTCCTACCTTAATTCTGCTCAGTAATCTCACTTCTATTTACTATATTTTTTGTGTGAGTGTTTATTTTAGATTCCAGACTGTGCTCTGATTAAAGGAATCGTATGCATTTTCTATAAATTAAAAATGGAAATGGCCTTTAGGGGAGAGTCAGTAGAGGAATCAATGCATGCATTAATTACTGCAATTCATTACCCAAATAAACACAAGACTCAGCCTTTTGCTGGATACAAATTTAGGGACATACGATGTTTACAAGAGACAAAGGCTTTTGATCCTGCTCATGTTAATCTGCAGATCAAAGTATGTGAGCCCATTCCTAGTGGAGGCTCCTTTGGGGATACCATAGCTGGGATCAATCCCCCCATGCAGGCAGTGAATTATTACTGCTGAATACAAAAGCTGCTCACGTGACATCACTGTCCCCTAACAACAGGGACACTTGCTCCAGATAGTGCTTTAGAAAAGCGTGTTTTCTTGATACCTCACTTTTCTATAATTAAGCTCAAATCATAAAGCAATAGCTGTACAATGACCACTGATTCCCTTCATAAACAAAAATATGCTTCAGTTCATAGCAAATACTCAGTCATTTGGAAGAAAACCATGAAAATGTAATCTTTAGCTTCCAAGAGGCTTTCTAGAATATAAACAGAAGGTTGGAAAATATATAGCAAATAAAATTATACAGGAAAAAAAAAATCAGTGATTTATTGAAAAGGTTTCATACTCTTCTGAATTAGTATCCTTTCTTTTCTGTAAGAAGAGATTAGAAGAGTATTGGAAGAATGCAATTTTCCTAACAGCATCTGGAGGCCTTTCTTCATCATATTTTATAGATGGAGGATAAATTACCATAGGACGGTTTGCGTTCAAACCAGGACATAGAGCATGATTTGAATCTCACTGCATACTGCATAGCTGCTATTGTGGGTGCAAGCTCACCCCTAGTCCCAGCAGCTCACAGCGGAACACCAGCCGGTTCCTCCTTTCCTCTTGGAGCACTTAGCTATTTTAATAGGATTCTGATCAAAACTGCAACTAATTAAGAATCAATTCAGGACCATTAGTAAGTGGGACTAAGCTAGCCAGTGTTGCATATTTCAAAAGAGTTCGCTTTAATGAGAGGAGTTCTTGGACAGGGGAAGAAAAACCCCACAAGCAGATTAAAGATAGTGTAGGGACCTTCTCCAGTTAAACTAAACAACTAATGCTACACAGAAAGATGCTGAACTTTTAGTCCTCTCTAATTGATCTACTTACTGTTCTTAAGGAAACTCAAAACAATAATGAATGCAGGTATTAACTACATGTTAGTAATTCAATAGCTATTTATAAACATTAGGAATTGTTACATTTCGCAGTCTCTTTCTCTTCATCAGAGAAACATGCCGTCTTTTTTTCAGACATATTAACCGTAGAACTGTCAAACCATTTTCTCTTCTTTGGGCTTTGTACTTCTGCAACATCTGTTTATCTGCACTGCCTTGTCTGCAGATGGTATTTTTTAAATTTGTTAGGGGGTTAGGATGCCATATTTTTGACAGCTGTAGTTTTGTTTCACCACAGAACAAAACTTTGCTAAAAACGCAGTGCTTTGAGGGAATGATTTCATTTTCATTATTTCATTAGTTGTATCAATTTCTCCCCCCCAATCTCTTGCTATTGTGAGCTCTGTTAATGAACTGGTAGCATGTAAACGTAATAATTTTAGGAGAACTAGAATAAGCAATGTATGGCTGATTGATTTGAATTATTAGAGTGGGAACGCATAGAACTATGTCGAGATAGTCTGATACTTAAGTACTAAAATCACTGTACAGTAAGTTGAAAGCACAAACCCAATTATCCCATTTGGTAAGTCCTAAACCTCACAATGAGCTCAGCTCACGAGAAACTGCTTGGACAAGGTTTCTCGGTTTGAGGCAAACTGAACAGAGTGACAAATCTGCTGTGAGTGTGTTTAAGAAAAAGGTATACAGAGAGCTGTTTATATTCCCAGCATGTGAACATGAATGGAGACCTCACTGCAATACCTTTATAGTTGATACACATTTTAGATGGATTGTAGAATAAGTTAAGGATTTACACAGGAATTACCAGGAACCTTCATTATTTCAAAACACCAATTAATTTGGCTGCAGAGGACAGAATATGCTAGAACATCTTTCCAGTATGCGTGTTTGAAAGATGAGCATCTTGGCTATTTAATTGTTTGTTTTCTATTTTACAGTCTAAGCTGTATTGCTAAACAAACAGTGTGCACTCAGTACAACATTCTCTTGTAATAAATATCAATCAGAACAATCATAAAGTGGCAAATGAATTTTGGATTATTTATCTTTGTAGGAAAAGTGAGCCCTAGCCAGGAGCAGAAGGGTCTCCCTGTCACTGCCATTTACATTAATCCTTGCTTTGGATACGTGGACTCTTAATACAGAGACTGTGTACACCTTGCAAGTACTGTTTTTAGAAGCTATATCTCTTTAACCAAGCTTCTTTAGCTTCTGTGAAAAAGGAAACAGGGTTTGTGTAGATAATGACAGATGATAATGAGAACAACAACAGGGGGAAAGAATCTGGGGAGAGAGGGAAAGGGCTACTTTAAGGAGGCTGGAAATAAATCAGGACTGTCTGTTAAACATGCACATTTTTTTATTTTTTATCTTGAATCTTACTTGCATATTGCATTTTTAGTAATCTCAGATGTATGTTGACATTTAACAGGGAAAATGACTGACAGATCACCAGCCGTGAACTTTTTTATTTTTAATAAAGAAGCAAACAAGTCATTTCAGCTCTCTTTCCTGTGGGTTGTGTACTAAGATCTGAGAAGGGTACAAATACAGAGTCCTCTCACACCCTGGTCAAAGCTTTTAGCTTTTACAAAATAAATGGAATGGAACAAAGCATCACTTGAATGTATAGAAGGACGTTTGGAATGAGGACAGGCTGGGAGAGACATGACCAGTATTTCCATGCCAGTGGAGATCCACAGATCAAGCATCAACCCTCAGGCAAGTAAGCCTCAGAAGAGCTCCCACATGCTATAAAAACTATTTCAGGGTAGTTGTGCAGCCATTCAACATGTCATGGGAAGAGCATTTTACTGACCTGACCTGTGTCAACAGACACAAAAAAAATCTTTTCTTTTCTTTTCTTTTTTTTTCTGTCTTAAGAGGTGATCTCAATGTTTTTCTGCTTGTATTCTACCATCAGTTAGAAAAGTAGAGTCTCTTTGCTTGAGCTGAAAGAGGTGGATCTCCCTCATCACTTCCATCTTCTGGGCCTTATTTTTACTCACCTATAGTAAGCTATGAGGATCTTCTTATGCTCACCCATGATCAGCCTGTTCAACATGACAATATAACTGCAGAACTATCAGTACCATCAACATCAAGACTCCTTTCCAGTTTGTATGTCGTGTCCTTTAGATTTCAGTTAAGAGTATGTCTTTATGAGAGCAATGGACCTCAAATCATGGTGTGTGTGGTGTGTGTTGTGGTTTTTGGGTTTGTTTTTCTTTTTTTTTTTAATGCAGGTAATTATTTTATGGTAATATCTGTCAGGGCTTGGTAAAAAAGCTGACATGCTACTGGAGATCCTACATCAGGTAAATAATGATGTCTCGTTGGCTAAAATTTCTGATACTGTGGAAACTGATTAAGTCTGAGCCATCATTATTTTTATTTTTATTTCTTGGCATATATTTACTGCTTGCTTTCCCATGCAGTTTGCCAGCAGCTTTTTTGCATGACTGCCAGCAGTATGGAGACTGCAAGAGTCTACAATTGCCTTTGCCTTCTTTTCAGAAATTCATGAAACACATTTCAAATCCTTGCAGGGAAGATCTTTCTGTCTCTAAACAGGGATCGGAGGAGGTGAAATAAAGCGGGAAGAACAGTTCTTTTCCTTCCCCTTCTCAGATAAGCAGCACTCCTTTATTGGTTCTCATCCAGGATGCATTCCCCGAGGAGAACTCCCCGTTCTCTATTGCAGCGAGGGCCAGCTGCTCCATCAGGGCGGAGAACGCCAAGGGTGGTCAGAACAGAGGCCAGGTAATGGCTTCACTGACAGGGCAGTTATACAGCCAGGAAAGCGCAGCAGGGTGGTGGCAGTAACAGGTCCTATTGATAGACCAAGGCAAAAGAAAAGTAACAAGTCAAGTTGAAAGTCAGTCTGGGAAAGCCAAGCAACAATTCAGGTGTAGATCTGGGAAAAAGTAGACCTACAGTGTACCTCAGGCAAGCAGTGGGTGCCCAGGTCTGAGCTGAAATCAGGCTTGGGAGCCCACAGGCAGGGATGTGTGGAGGCCCCAGGTGAGGCAATTAAGGTCTATTAGTGCACTCAAGGCTGAGACAGAACTTTACAGTTCAATCTGCATTTCTCCTGCTTTGTCCAGCCATTGAAATCTTTTTTTCCTCTGCCACCAAAAATGAACTTATACAGTGTCTCTGCACTTCCCTACTTGTCCTCTACTCCTCAGCTCTGCCTTTCTTCACTGGCCTAAGACTTTTAATGCAAAGCGACAGCAAGAACAGTAAAATCTTGTTACAATGTCACACTTGAGGTTTGGATAGAAAACAACTTTTACTTTAACAAATCCATGACCTCGTAGCAATTTTGCTGTTGGAGCTGTGCTGTATACCGTGGCTACTTGGAACTCCATAGCCTCAGCAAAGACACTTCTACTTCCCAACCATGACTGGTTCCTCAAAAAAAACTAGAGTATTTCCATATTTGCTGAAGAGTGAAGTTTATGACACACAGCTGAACCCATCTGATACTCTCCAGTAGAAGGCAGGGTCCATGTGCACTCAATCAAAATAATTTTAATAAATCATAGCCAATGGGAGAGGGGGAAGAGGGCAGGACAGACCGAAAATAGGTATGTTAATATTCATTTGAAATGATTGCTGCTGATAAAGCATCCTGCTGGCTCTTCTACTTTGTTGGGTAGTAAAGCAAGGTCACAGACCACTAGGGAAAAGAGAAAAGCACTGATAAGAGAATCATGGACATTATAGGCAAGGAACAGTACTATTAGGAATTGAACTGAACAATGCATGGGCATATTAGCCCATGTTTTGCTAGTGCTGACACTGGGTGTTCAAAACAAGACTTTGCAGTCCTTTATATAAATACCTCTAATAAAGTGATTTTTTTCATATGATATGTGACTAAGTAGGTTAAATTATGACATAAGCATATAACTTGACTTTAAAATACCTACATTTTTGCCTCTATAGTGCTACAGAAGAGAAAAATCTTTGAATTGAAACAAAAAAATTACGAATAGAACTGAAATTGTGTCATCTCCCCCCCTGCCCCCAACTCATCACTAGCTTCCTGAGGAAACACAGTCAAGGGCAGCCCAACTTAATTCTATGACTTCTGGTCCAGTGGCACCATTTAATTCACCTCAGAAGCTTGTTTAACCAAACTAATTTGCTAGATTGGAATACAGCAAATATAAACTCTATAAATGGCAGTAATTTTGATCCCAACATAAAAACTGTGTGAATGAAGGTCCTTTTATTTTGATCAAAATGTGTGGTTGCTGTACCTATTCAGAGCTCTATGGGATGTGTGCAGCAATCTAGGGGCTAAAAAATTAATGCGATGGCCATTGAAACTGCATATGCCTTTTAATGTGAGTGAGGTCTCTTTGTATGATTGATGGCATACGTTTGTTATCCCTCTTCAGGTAAAATATTTGCTGCAGGCAGGACTTCTGCAAAAACTTTAGGACTAAGCCTTAAAAAGGAATTTGCTTTTTGAATAATTTCTTTCTTTCTCTCTTTCTTTCTTCAAGTGAACAGAGCAGTGGTGGATAAAGACAAAGCCAGGCTGAGTATTACATCCTACCCGTGATGCACAAGTGTTAGTCAAATGGAGAGATGACAGTGGAATAAGGAAACAATTAAACTTCAATAAAACAAAATAAGGAATAACATTCCAGTCAGATCTAATCACATTATGTATAGCATAACTTTCAAATTGGAAGTCCATAAAACCCAACCACACCTCAGCCAGTTTGTCTGGCATCCGTCCTTTATAATAAGCCAGAGGTTCCTCGTGGCACAACTCCAAAGCAGTTTGAAACCATGTCTGCAGTGAGGATGGCACTGAGCCATGTTTCCAAAGAAACAGGGTAATTTTTCTGGTGGGAAAGGTCAGGCAGTACAGAGCCATGAGGGATGAGATTCCCTTTTTCGGCTTTTTGTCCATTATTATTCCTTCAAATGTATTTCTTTTAATAGTAAAATTAATTCACAAACAGAAAACCTGCTGTTAAAGCAATGTTAAAGATCCATTTAAACTGACAAGCGGCAGGAAGTCCAGAACGCAGGCAACCTGGCTTGTATCACTGTAAAACTTAGCAAGGAATTTGATAGGTTGCTGGTTACCTTTCCCCTGTCCTGTAAGTCTTCCCCAACAAACTTTTTAAACTGTTACCTAATACAGATAAAAAGAACAGAATGTAATGGATCCTCATTCCCATGTTCTATATTTGATATGTGCAAGGCATGCATGAATATAGTAGTTAATTTACATTTATCTTCCATTTTAAATAATAAACTTATTCATAATGCATAAATGGATTCCATATGCTACCAGACAAATCATTCCTAATTTTCATTATGGAAGCACATATGGGAACTGTGCTCACCCAGGGTAAAATCCTGGCTCCATTGAAGTCAATGGCAAATTTCCCACTAATTTTGCAAGGGCCAAGATTTCACCCTTGATGTTCAGTCACTCTAATAATACAAAGAGCCAATGTTGAGAAATAGCATCCTGTCCTCTTGTTCTCTCTTCTCATACGTCAGATAAGTTTGAGCAAGAACTGAGTTATTGCTGAATTAATGTAATCCATTCCTCTGAGTTTTCTAGCTTGCATCAAGTTCTTTGCTTGGGCTGAGAGGGATACAGATTTACAGTTATAGTAGCCACACAGTTGTCTGTAAATGTTATCAGTGCCAGCTATTTCAGAGACTGTGCAGAGAGAAGCGGAGGAGATCATTGGGAAATGACATCAGAACTAGCGTGCACTGCAGAGGAAGGGCAATATGGAGCTTCCAGTGGTCAGAAGCATGTCTTAGGGAAACTGGGTCTGTGGCATCTTTTGTCACAGTCTATGGGTCATGATTGGATGTGGTCCAACAGAAAATGGTGTTTGACCTATTGCTCGTTCTATGTGGCCCTTCTTGGAACTCTTCAGATGTGTAGAAAGTGGATTACAGGCAGCTGAATCATTCTTGCAATCTGATTTCTTTCCCAGGGGCCCTAACACATATCTCTATCTCGCATCAGAAAATGCCCTCCTCATGTGGCTAAAATGCAGTCCACCACGGGATGGATGCATGTCCAGTCATTTGTCATCAGTGCAAATGCTTGCGTCACATGATGAGCATTGTGCTCATGTTATTTGAAAGAAGATATCTCATGGCCCATGTGGAGCAGAGATAGAATCCTTGTACTTTGGTTGCACTCAGAGAGAACCAGAATAAAGCTCAAATTCCTCTTCATTTCTGTGTTGGATTTACAGTACTCCAACATTCTGTCTTACACATAGACAAGGGATGCACATTGAGAGGAACTTTAGTGAAACTGACTGGATCACTATAT
Organism: Burhinus bistriatus; assembly: GCA_013397275.1. Lineage (NCBI taxonomy): Eukaryota > Metazoa > Chordata > Aves > Charadriiformes > Burhinidae > Burhinus > Burhinus bistriatus. The sequence goes on along the minus strand of VYXH01011339.1, from coordinate 47,174 downwards.
TTTATCTTGAGTTAGATGGAGCTTAGTATCAGCCATTCCAGAAATGGATGGCTGATTTCCAAGACTGACCTTGATTCAAATTCAAACATCCCTAAAATTCACACAAGTTGAGCCTCTGGAAGCTTTTTGCATCTTGACTATTTTAAACACATATGAGCAAAGCCTCCATTTTCTTATCAGAGCTAGGAAATAACTGACATTTTGAATTGCAGAACAAATGAAAATATTTTATTTAGCATGTACCTACTTTAAAAAGTGTTCAGAAATTAAAAATAAACATCAGTTTGAAATGAAAAATCAAAAATTTCCAGTTAGAAACTGTAAAGTCATTTTGAGTTTTCTGTTCTTTCTGCTCTCTTTTGTGATCATAGTTAGTCCGGTTCAACTAAGATTCTTGAGGCATTCTGGTTTTGACAAATTAATTTATGGCAAATCAATTTTGACAAATCAATTTATGATTTGAATATATGAAAACATGCCACTTATCCTAATTGCTTGTTAAGATCCATTGTTTTGGAGTCCTTTCACCAGGAAAAATTGGTCATTATGCTGATCAGCCAAGTTCTTGGCTGGTGCAAATCTGAGCATCTCTACTAGTGTTCCTGGCAAGATCTCTGAAGTCATCACCATCACATCACTGCCTGCTGAAGCAGACATTTTCCATGTGTAAGGACTACAAGATTAGGCATCATGTAATACGTGAGAAGCTGGTTAATAAAGAGCTGGAACAATAAATTACATTAATAACTTGAATTTTAGCTAATTTGTCTCTGCAAGGTATTATTCCATTTTATTTTGTCTGCGTTTTTATTTTCAGCATGAGGACACGACAAGTTGTGAATTATGATCTATTCATTCATACCCAGTTTCAACACAACTGGGTGTGAATTAAAACTCCATAATTCATATAGTGGAGTGTCTTATTACAATTATAAAATTTTATTGGAAAATGTTTTTTAATATTTATATTGTTAATTAAATGATGATGAGTCTCATAAATTCTGAACAATGAATTAGGTTGTATTAGGCACTATTCAGATTTTATCTGTTAGCCAATCAACATACACAGACTTCTCTATTATTTAATATACTATATAATAATTTTGGGCTATGAGATATTTTTTAGTATGTGTAATTTCTTATTTAGATGGACTTGGTCAGAAAATTTTCATTACAAATTTGTAAACATAAGGGTCAGTATGGAAGTATTTCTTCCTTTAACAGATGTTAATTCACTGAATGTAGGAAAGAGCATTTAACTCTTCATTTAAAAGGTAAGAAAACCTCAGGTCACATAAACCTTGGGCAATTAAGCAGTGTTGTTTTGGAGGGCAACAATAGTCACTCCTGTCTACTAACTTTACTAAAGTACTTTAATTTTCTGTATTTTGGATCTAGCCTTGCATTTCATCTCATTATGAAAGCCTCATTCCAGGTCTGCTTGTGAAAGCACTTAAATATGTGCTTAAAGTCAAACATATGCATCAGTGTGTCCAAAATTAAAGTGAGATCTGCAGTACTCTCAGGCATATAGAAATTGAAGATGAGATGCATAGTGGGAATTGTAATTCAAGATAGATGTGGACTACATAACATTGCTAGGATAAAGATACCCCAATTCCGATCATTAGTCATGAAATCAAAACCATGCCGTCTACATACATGATGCAGAAAGATGCAACAGCCAGAGCAAGTTAGATAAAAAGGTGACTTATTCAGTAAAAAAAAGTGTCCATGTTTGCATGATATAAACAATAGCAAATAATTTAGACCTGGTCTGTATCTATGTAAACATTTTTAAAAAAATTCTCATACATTTTTCTGATTAGTTTCTATGAGAATTTCAATGTGAATTTAATTGTACAAGGTTGTGGATGAATTTAATGCCCACAGAAGTTAAATTACTTTGAGTCAGGTAAAGTGAAGACCTGCAGAGATGTACCAATAATTCACCTTCTCCCCAGCCTTTGATATTCTTTTGATTACAGATGGCATAAAGGCACAGTCCCAGGTAGAGATTCTCTGTGCAGGGAATGCAAGGCTGAGTCCTTTAAAGCAATGATTATGTGTGGTAGCATTCTTCCCAATCAGGTGTTGCTCTTGTGAGAGTGCAGCCAGGGTTGCCTACTACTGCTTTATTAATAATGGAATGCTCACAGAAATTCCATGCAAAATTGATTTTTGAACAGTATGTAAGAATCTAATAAGAAGTCTTAAAATGTCATTGAAAAATCTGTTTGTAATTTACTTTGCCTGTAAGAACTTACTGCCACGCTATAAACAATTTTACTGTATTTCTCCCCATTAAACAACAATTTTTTGCATATTTGTTCAGCCTTCATGCTGTGACATGCCACTGTGAGGTGATAGATAAATATTTAAGACCATACGTGGGCTCTGTTTCTTTTGTTGCCTTATTCAAATGGCAAGTGGAGATATCATTTTCATCACAGTGCAGGTGAACAGTGTTAATGGTTCATTATCTAACACAGAATGTTAACTGATGAATTGCAAATGTGCTGTTTGGAGAAGAGTGAACGTGCTTCTGTGGCTGCAAAAATTGTTCTTTTTTTAAGCTTTGGAATAAAAGACTGGCAAGTACAGAGCAAATATTCCAGGGGTTGAGGCCCAGGACAGGGGAATGGGAGAGTTTAATTTTCATTGTTTGGGGCTGAAACCTTTCTTTCTTCTTGATGAACCCCAGGATGCCATTGGCCTTCTTGGCCACAAGGGCACATTGCTGGCTCATGGTCATGCTGTTGTCCACCAGGACTCCCAGGTCCCTTTCCACAGAGCTGCTTTCCAGCAGGTCAACCCCTAACCTGTATTGGTGCATGGGGTTATTCCTCCCCAGGTGCAGTACCCTATGCTTGTCCTTGTTGAACTTCATGAGGTTTCTCTCTGCCCAACTCTCCAGCCTGTCCAGGTCATGCTGAATGGCAGCACAGCCTTCCGGTGTGTCAGCCACCCCTCCCAGTTTTGTGTCATCAGCAAACTTGCTGATGGTACACTCTATCCCTTCATCCAGGTCATTGATGAATATGTTGAACAGGACTGGACCCAGTCCTGACCTCTGGGGAACACCACTTATCACAGACCTCCAACTAGACTCTGTGCCACTAATCACAACCCTCGGAGCTCTATCTGCCAGCCAGTTTTCAATCCACCCCACTGTCCATTCATCCAACCCACACTTCCTAAGCTTGCCTATGAGGATGCTGTGGGAGACAGTGTCAAAAGCCTTGCTGAAGTCAAGGTAGACAACATCCACTGCCCTCCCCTCATCTATCCGTCCAGTCACGCCATCGTAGAAGGCTATCAGATTAGTCAGACATGACTTCCCCTTGGTGAATCCATGTTGGCTACTTCTGATAACCTTCTTTTCCTCCAGATGCTTTGAGATGATGCCCAGAACGAGCTGTTCCATCATCTTTCCAGGGATGGAGGTGAGGCTGACTGGCCTGTAGTTTCCCGGGTCTTCCTTCTTGCCCTTTTTGAAGACTGGAGTGACATTGGCTTTCCTCCAGTCCTCAGGCACCTCGCCTGTTCTCCAGGACCTTTCAAAGATGATGGAGAGCAGCCCAGCAATGACTTCTGCCAGCTCTCTCAGCGCTTGCGCTGCATCCCATCAGGACCCACGGACTTGCAGATACCCAGTTTACTTAACTGGTCTCTAGCTTGATCCTCCTCAACCAAGGGAAAGTCCTCCTTCCTCCAGACTTTCTCTGTTACCTGTAAAGTCTGGGACTCCTGATGGCTGGCCTGAGCAGTAAAGACTGAAGCAAAGAAGGCATTCAGTAATTCCACCTTCTCTGCATCGTCTGTCACCATGGCCCCTGTCTCATTCAACAGTGGGCCCACATTTTCTCTTGTTTTCCTTTTCCTTCCGATGTACTTGAAGAAACCCTTCCTGTTGCCCTTGACATTCCTTGCCAGATCTAATTCCAAGGAGGCCTTGGCTTTCCTCGTTTCATCCCTGCATACTCTGGCAGCATTCTTGTAATCTTCCCAAGTGGTCAGTCCCTTCTTCCACTTACTGTAAACTGCCTTCTTCCACTTGAGCTTTTTCAGAAGCTCCCTGCTCAACCATGCAGGTCTCCTGCTCCCCTTGCCTGATTTCTTGCTCTTAGGGATGCACCGATACTGAGCTTGGAGCATAGACAGGAATATAATCAGTAAAAATGTAGAGGAAACAACATAGTCTGAAGGCTAAGTTTTGTGTTTCACAAACAAACCCTTTTGTTTTACAGAAACTGAAGAAACAGATCGACATGGCATAGCTGTTTGTAGAAAATAGTGAGCCATAACCGCTAATTATAAAGACCCCCAAGTTTTGTTAGCAGTGTGAGATGACATTTATCCCCAAGTTGTAGCATTCCCACCCCTATTTCATTATTCACTAGCACTAAATGCTGATGAAGAAGCAGAAACCAAGCTCAATGTCCTGGCCCACATGTCAGAGAAAGGATTATATTGCAGCACAGACCACAGGTTAGTAGAGGTCATTTCAGAGAGAACTTCTCATGTACTTCTGCATTTTCATATTCAGCTCCAATGCAGCCTTTGCTTATCAAGGCAGAGTCTCCAAATTTTAGCAACTTTCATGTCTTCATGCAATATATATTACTTTATGGAACCTATACTAGCTATGGATTTCTACTCCTCAGCTACCCAGTAGTTTTCACTTCCAACTACCAGCCCTCATAACAGCCTTACATCTACTTGACTACCTCATTCTCCCTAGAGAAATGCTACTCACCAAACTATTCTGCCAGACATATATTCTCTCATAACTTTCCTAAACTCATTACTGACTAGTTAGTTGGTATCCAACAACCCAACCTCCTGTTTAAAAGCAACTGCCACTCTTCATCACCAGCTATGTACCTCAGCAGCAAACCCCAATGGGGAAAACCTAGACTTCTCCTTATTGCTTTTAGCAGAACTTGAATTTACTTCCATGGTTGGCAAGTCTGGTCAGGTGTGGGAGCAATCAAAGAGGCTGGATGGTTGCTTAGCCATTATCCAGGAGTTTATATGCAAGTTGCAAAATTATTATAGTAAAAATTACAAACCTACTAGGAAAGGTTTCATGTAGTGAACGTTTTCTGGATGATAAGTCTTGCTCTTCTGGTTAGACGCCATTAGTTTTAGAGGTATATTTTAAGTATTTGGGGAGGGGTTTGCTGTTTTTTGTGCTTAAACTCAGAATAAGAGGATTTTGAAGTGGAACTTCAGAATGATATAATTCCAAACTATTCTTTTCAGGTCAAGTGTTAAAGCCTACCCCCTGACTGAAGAACAACTGGAAATCCATGCATAGCTCGAGTTTTGCTATTAATCCGAAAGTATAAACAACTTCCTCCAGTATAAACAACTTCCTCCAGCTGATCAAGAACCTATGGTTAAGTAGTGTCTAAAGCCTCTAGCTTTTCCTGCAATCCCTATATTTTCCCAAGTTATTAAACTTCAATGCTTCTGTTGGAAACACTTTAGAAAATAAGAAATAACTTAGCTTCTTGGAGTCTCCATCTCTCAAGTCATACAAATAGTAGCAAATGTTGGACAGGGTTGTCAAAATTTCTTTCATACTCCTGTAAAACCCTTAGGTTTAATTGGCAGAACCATGTCTTTGATCTTTTAATGTGGAGTGGTTCTGGAATTTCATAATCCTGACAGGTTTGTCGGATACAATGAAGTCAAAAGCCACAGCCCGGCTGCAGAGGAGTGAACAACAGCATGAGGAACAAACAGAAAGAACTGGAGGTCTGTGTGCAGTCGCAGGGCCATGATCTCATCGCAATTACTTAGACATGATGGGATAGCTCACATGACTGGAACGCTGTCATGGATGTCCTCTTTAGGAAAGACAGGCCAGCAAGGCGAGGTGGTGGAGATGCTCTTATGTGAGAGAGCAACTGGAATGTATCGAGCTGTCCCTGGAGGTGGATGAAGAGCAAGTCGAGAGCTTGTGTGTAAGGATTAAGGGGCAGGCTAACATGAGAGACACTGTTGTGGGGATTTATTACAGGCCACCTGATCAGGATGCAGAAGTTGATGAGGCCTTCTACAGGCAGCTGAGAGCCGCCTCACAGTCACAGGCCTTGGTTCTCATGGAGGACTTCAATCACCCTAATATCTGCTGGGAAGGCTACACAGCTAGGCGTGTGCAGTCCAGGAGGTTTCTCCAGTGTCTTGATGATAACTTTTTGACTCAGGTGGTGGAGGAGCCGACAAGGAGAGGTGTACTACTGGACCTAGTACTGACCAACAAAGAGGGACTGGTGGAGGACATTAAGGTTGGGGGCAGCCTGGGCCATAGTGATCATGAGAAGATCGAGTTCAGGATTATGTGCAATAGGCGTAAAATGACAAGTAGGATGGCAACCTTGGACCTCAGGAGGGCTAACTTTGATCTCTTCAAGAAACTGCTTGGAGCAATCCCATGGGTTAGGGCTCTAGAGGGTAGGGGGCCTTGAGAGAGCTGGTTGATATTCAAGTATCACTTCCTCCACGCTCAGTATGGAAATGTATGGAAGATACAAGGGGAAAATATGGTGACACTATGGAGTTCCACTATGAAAGCTTGAAAACACAGCTTGGAGTTGAGGTCTAGTATTAGGTTGATGGTTGGACTCGAGGTCTAGTATTAGGGTGATGGTTGGACTTGATGATCTTAAAGGTCCCTTCCAACCTAGACGATTCTATGATTACCTTTTACACTGTTCATGAAAGCAGTAGCTGTTTTTGCAGAAAATCAGTAATAAAAGCCATTAAGTGCTTAGAAGGCATGACTATATGAATCTGTCTTGTTGTACGAATAGTGTTTGCTTCAAGAGTAGGAACAAAAGTCTGGAACTTGGCAGGAAAAATATGGGCCATGGCTAGCTTCATGTATGTCTTGGCTTCCTGCACTAAAAGAATCATTTGGTAAAACTGAGCAGATCTGTTTTGCTTCCTACAATATTTGATGAGCAAGAAAACCTCTAATGTTTGGCTAATCTTTCAAAAACTTCATTGTGCTTTCACTGTTTAGGGAAATTTTTAAGTTAACATTAGCATGAAAACCTACAGATGTTAGCTCTTTATCCTTTGTCTAAGACTAGATTTATCTGACTAACCAACATTAAAAATGTGTAAATTTGTGGCAAACACAATGAATCTTGAATATATTAAAGAAACAAACAGATGAACCATCTGGAAACAAGACATAGAACTGAAATAACTATGCCAGTGGCACAATCCAAGCATAATCCCTGGCATAATTTACACAGAGCAACTGTATCAAGAGCCAGAAACTGTTCTTTTAGAAGGCTGAGTTTAATAATGACTGCACATTATCATTCCACTTGCTGGGTAAATATTGACAAAGGAGTGGCACATGCTGTAGAAATGTATCTACATCCTGCATTCCCTCTAGGGAAACTTCTGTATTCTGAATTTTCCCTACTATTTTTTTTTTTCTTTTGTCTTTTCTATCCCTTTCTGATCTAAAGTGATTGCAGTAAGTGTAGCTCTGCAACTATAGGAATCATTTTGTTAACTTTGAAATTATTTTTGATAACTGATACATACACATTACAGCACATAATTGATTATGCACACAAATGCTTAATATTATATAAAATGGAACAATTTGACAAGTGGAGAAAATTTGCACATCACTACTAAGTAGACCTTAATTTTGCCATATACCATTAGAGATTCACACATAATTCATCAGCTTTTCTCTTTCTGCTATCCCCTGAAAAGAAGATTTCACATTGTCACATAATCCGAGGGCAAACTACTCATGATGGAAAGTAGTAGGTTTTACTATTATGTGACTAACTAATGTGTTTCAGCTGGGTGCATTTTCCCATGGCACTGGAATGTTTTGGCAGCCTGCAGTTTTGTTGGTGGTGATCATGAAGCAACAGAAATTAGGTCTTGTGTTCTTTATGTCTTTACATTGCTGGCAAAGATGAGACACCTCAACAAACAATGCATCTTGAAGAATGTTTGCAGGGTATTTTGAATGGTGAATATATTGCAAACCTGGACAGAAACTAGGTTGCAGTATATCTTAAAAAGTGACTGATTTAAACCCATAACTAATGTGTCTTGTAGGTTAGCATTAATTTGACTTGCTGAGTGGATAGAATTTATGAGTATAATGCATTGCACTAGGCAAATAAAAACATCCTTTTTCAGTAATAAGGGTGAAGGCAGGCTCCATACTGGCAAGCCAAGCACTGTCTTCAAAGCTTTAGCTATGTAATATCTATCTCACTACTGTGGCACAGTGATGCAATACATTGCAAGTGACCCCTGTCAGGAAATACCATTCTGGTATTGGACTTCAAGCTTAGATTTTTTTCATTTTTTAAAAATCTCCACTCAGCATTTGTCTCATCTACTTCAGCACCCTCTTTTACTCCTTCCCACTTTTCTGTTCTTAGCATCTTAGCTTTCTACTCACCCAGCTATTTCATATTACCTTATTTCAAAAGGTTTTATCACCTTCCTCCTCACTTTTGTTCTCATCTGACTTGGTCTGTAACACATAACAGCAAGCAACATTAAAATACTTGTGCTAGTACTTACTAGTACGTTGTGCAAGCACAATCACAGCAAGTACAGGCTTTGCTCTGGAAAGCTTACAGCTTTAATTAGGCTGGCAATTTTAATTAGATTTCCAGAACAAACCTTGGAAATGGACATGGAGAAAAGGAAGAGATTTTCCACATTGGTAGCAGGGTTGGAACCTATCTATATGTTTTGACTTATTATACTACTTTGCCATTCTACTGGTACTTCTTTTGCTTCTACTCTTTCTAAAAAGAAATTGGCCTCCTTTTGCCTTTCAGGAAAAGAAATTCACATGTTTATTGTGAAAACTCTTCTACAAAAGCAAGGGCTTGACTTACTGAAATGAAGTTCCATTGCACTCAGAGCTGTGCCTATACCAAAGATCTAGTTGGAACTGTACTCAAATTATGAAGTGTTTGTCTGAAATGTAACCTATTTTGTAGCTTGATCCTTCCTCTTCAATAGGAGTTTGAGAACACAGTTAAATAATCAGGGTAAAATAAAGTTGTTTCAATCTGTGCAAATGGGTTGGTTGATGATTTAAACAGGTAGATGAGATTTCCCTTCATTTGTAGGGAAGCTGTATGTGATATCCAAAGACAAAAGATGTGTTGAGTATTCTTTTTTTTTTTTTCCCCCTTTTTCTTTTTTTCCCCTTTCAGGATTAGGTTTTAGAGGCTGGCAAGTGTTTGCTCTTTCCAAAATCTGTGGAAATTATGATCTGTGTGTGTGCCTTCGCCTGTGAGGTCAGCCAAAGGATTTTACCATTGATGAGACAGATTTTTTTAAGCTCTAAATATTCCAGATCCTATCAAATTGAAGAAAACTTGTATCTTGCAAGAATGACCCAGAGCTTTGTGAATCAAAACAATGCCTTCCCTCATAATAATGGAAAACTTCTGGGGTTTTGGCAGCTGAGTTTTGTTTGCTTGGTGTTTTGACCCTGAACACTCTTAAGCCTAAACAATTATATCTACTCAAGTGAGCTAAACGAGCATACTCAAGCGAATGAAGTTCCACAAATGCTTAAGAGCTTGCTGGCTAACTTTTCGAAAGATATGCTCTAGTTCAGCCACAAATTACTTGGCTAGACACTGGAATTGCTGGGTGAAATTCTATGGTCTGTATTTTGCAGCACTTCAGACTAGATGATCACAGTGGTCCCTTCTGACCTTGAAATATGTGGATTGGGTGTTAACCTATGTTAGCAAAGCCAGAGTGAGGAACACAGGAATGTGGGGGTTTAGCACATGAAAGCTTGTTCAGTTTTTAATTTTACTTTTAGCAAATCCCCTAATCAAAAGAAACAAGTTGTCTGGAAGCCCTAGAAAACTACTTGACAGTACTTAATCACTTGCCCAGTTCAGTGTTAAGGAAAAAACGAAATCAGTTAATCGGGGATTTTTCTAACTGCCTTTCTGAGATTTTCTCAAGGTCTTCATATTGCCGGTCCTTTAGGGGCTCCTAATGTTACAGAACCTGCATGGTCTTAGCTGTAGTGTTTACTTCCGAGGGGCTTGTTGTAACAAACACAATGTGTTTGAAATCAAACACATGGAATATCCTTAGGATTTTCCATCTTTAATTTATTACTGTTTCTCATTATAGATGGAGAAATTGAGCTTTTTTTTCCTTTAAAACAATTCTGCAATAGTGTTATTTCAAAAGAGAAGTTTTATATTGTTTTTGCCATGAGAAGGCTTATTCTGGAGTGCTTACTGGGCAGGCTTCAGCAAGATTCTGTCCTTTTTCCTGATGTGGAATGGCAAAATGTGTTTTTTAGTTTTTATTTTTGATACACAAGCATTTTAAAGCACAATGCTGAAAAATATATGTCTGGTACAACAGTTTCTTTTGCTCCCTTTTATTGTGATAAACATTTAATTGCAAGGGAATGGATATCTGTTGAGCTTCCAGTAGAAGTTCAAGATACAGCCTTATATCAAGTTTGATATTGATAGCTATGCATGTTAGATCCCATTTAATATTTCTTGATAGTGTGTATGTGAGCTCCCTTGTTACGTCACTGATTTGTTTTCTCTAAGGTGAAATTTAGGATGTGTTTCAAAGTAACTTCTGATTCTGTTGGCTGTTCTGATTTATTTGTTTTGAAGATGTTGCCTTTCTGATACCTCATCAAGCAAAGGTATGAGAGAGGTGTTCACATCCTTCTTTCTTTCTCAGGCTTTTAACTGCTGTTTCTCTGAACCACTCAGTGGTGAGAAGAATAGCGCTGGTGTTGCGTAGGCTGAAAGGGTAGAAGTCCATCTCTGTTACACTGGTTTGAAATGCAGAGTAGAGAGTCATCTTTATTGTAAAACCATATAGGATTGACTGCTCTTCTTCCATGGCTGTTCAACTGGAAAGTGTATCCTTCCTCAGCTCTAACTACTGTGAGTTGTTAGGGTTTCTATTTTTCTAATATGAATTCAGAATTCATTCTCAGTGTTTCTTCCTAGTTGGTGAACAGGACTGAATACTGTGAATATAAAACTGCTAGCATGTGGGTAGTTTAATTTATCTATAAGTGAGATCTCTTGGTGCGCCTCTGGTGCTAGTTTCTGATGCTGATACTATTGTGTAATGTCAGCTATTATGCTATTGTGTAATGTCAGCTCACAATGAAATTCAAAAACATTGAAAAGCAGCCGATCTAAAGCACTTCTTGCAGCTTGTATCTTCCGGTTGGATGATTGGCTCACTTAAAGGCTGGGCTTGATGTGGATTGTATTTCTGCGACATGAGAGACTTACTGCTTTTTCACATTTTACAATTTTTGTCAAGTAGGTTTTGGTGAAAAGAAAGTATTGCTGATTGAACAGTGATATACAGAAAGATAAAAAGTATGAGGTGTTATATTTTTACCTGCAGACTGTGGTGAGAAATGATAGATAGGTGAGCTCGTGGTCTCCATGTTGTTTCACTGTAGCTCATCCCGGTACAGGAATACTATGTCTTAGGCTACAAGAGAGCTCTCTAAATCAAGATGCTGTAGTCAAGAACATAAACCATGTATTTATTGATCAGAACCACATAGAACTGCTTTAAAAGTCTGTCCCTGCATTCACTGAAGTCAATTTCTTCCTTGATCATTTCAAGGTCCAATTCAGGAAGCTGTAAAGGACTATGCCTAAATGGAACAATAACCTAAAAACTCAGCCTACGTATAGTTGTTAGATCCAGTAGGAAACAGCTGGCATTAGCACTAAAATAGTATTAGAATTTGTGATTTTTTTTTCTTGATTCTTTCACCCTATCCCTTTTTCTATTGAAAGTATGGAGTCGTCGTAATTTTAGCCACCTTAGCACCATGTAGTGAATGGTTCAACTTGCACACTTCAAATTTGCAGGAGAAAATGGTGTGTAAAGCAAAACCCTACAAAAGTCCACAAAAATGATAATAGAAACTGTGCTGGGTTGATGCTTCTGCTTAGTGCACTTTGTTTCCACCATGTAATGGTCAATGTACTTGAACACTGCAGCAGTTTTTAGCTGCCATAGCCCATTCATATGAAAAAAAAATTCCCAAACTACAGGAGAGCTACCTGTTTTACAAGTCAAGCACAAAGTTTTGATTTACACTGCTTTTTTAGAAAACAATGGGGCGGTCATTGCACTACACTTTCTGCAATATGTTCAGTAACAAACCATTCCTGCACTCTATTAACCATATTTTTTCAAGAGTGTCCTTAGACACTTTCTTACAACTCATGACTGTTTTCCATCAAAGAAGAACCTGAATGACTTCTGCAGCTGCAAATGAAAAGTTCCTATTACCCTTAATCAATACTAGACCCAAAAGGCACTTATGACTTCTTTTTTTCTTCTCTTTGATCAGCAAAAAGAGAGGATTTCTTAAAAGCTTCAATACTAGACCTGAAATGCACTTATGAATTCTTTTTTCTTCTCTTTGATAAGTGTCGTGGTTTGGGCCAGATTGGCCCAATCTGGTCGAACGACAGATAAGCAAAAAAAAATAAGCAAAAAGAGAGGATTCCTTAAAAGCTTTTAGGTTGCTACAACTTGTCCTCCACTGACAAGCTAGTTATATGTGTTCCACCTCCTTTCAGTTTGCTGGCTCCAGTATAACATCTGCCTGCTCTGGATTGTATATCAGCCAACCAGTTTCATCCAGGCCCCGGTCTTGGCTAGACATTGGCATAGACCGGAAACAATATAGCCTGAAACTAATGAAAAAAAGAGAGGGAAGTTGCTGGGGCTATCCTGGTGATATCACAGCCTGATCTTTTTGACTCTTTTTGGGGAGACAATGACAAACAAGTTAAAGGAGCGTGGTGACAAACTGAGAATCTTACTATCCTCCTAAATGATCTGTTCACTTTCTCTTCACTCCCTCTAGCTTTTTCATTTAGGTCTTGCTGAGCTTGGAAGTTTCTCCCTCTCTTTTTGGAGGTGAGAAAAGGGATTTTCTCAATTCATGAATTTGTCTACTTAACATACCTGATGGTTGGATCCTATTTTCCCACTGATGTACTGGAAGAGGAGTGTAATTAACTGCATTATCTCTGTGTAGGAGTTACATAAATCTACTCAGGAGAAGAAGACTCAATAAGGGGATAATTTCCTTCTTTGATATGTCTGACTCCTATTGATTTGAATGAAAATGTATGTGCATCTGAGGCACAATTTACACGGGGAAGGGCCTGAACTAAAATCCCTGGGTTGACCTACTAAATTAGGTGGAAGAACAGGAGACAAATTTTGCTTCCCATAAAGATCTTGTTTTTGCTAATAGCTGGTAAGTACAGGAAAGTATGTATTTTTTTAAGTGCATCATGTTAGCAGATAGGCTAATTTTGCAAATACCCATGAATTGATACAGTTAGACAAATAAAATACAGTAAATTCTTTATTGTTGTAAACATCACAAAGAGTTTTCTTTCATTTCCCTATTTCAAGCATAAAGGAAAATTACTGCAGGAGCAAAAGTAGTGACAAATCATAGGCTATTGTATGTGATGTTTTTAAAATGAAGGAAGTAATCTCTTTCATCTGCAACCCTTCATAAGAAACAAAGAAGAAACATTCTTAAAGTAACATCATTCTCTTGATGTTCTTAGCACTATTACTCATCACGAATTCTTAATTAATCCTGAGATTGGCCATTTTTGCCATTTAACACACAAAAAAATCATGCCGTATCTGTTTTCATAGAGGAAAGCAGGGTGACATGAAAACTTTCCTCATCCTCTCTGAAATGAGAGAGTGCCCTGATGCAGGGATTGTGTGCAAGAGGTGTAAAACAGCTTGTAGTGCCATTTCTAGAACACACGCATTTTATGGAGGCTTTTCTGTTTCACTGCTGACAGAACTGGGAGAGGAGACCACCGTGCTGCCACGCAGAACAGTGGTGTGCCTTGCTGCTCACTGCCGGCAACAGCCTCATGCTGTTTGCTACTTCTACACTGTCTGCTCTCCTGCAAGAATCACCTTATCTGCTGGACCAATGAGACCATTAATGGAAACCCTGTAGTATGCCATCAGAGCTCCGCTTCTTGATCAATAGTTATTTACCTCTGAGAGGTCAGAGCTTGGCTAATATAGCTGAATAATTTTATTGATAGATAACATAACAATGAAAAATAAAGTTTAAAATAGAAGATGAATGAATTCAGCAGTTTCTTCGGGGATGAATATTATTATTTGAAAATTTTAATAGCTGGTGGAATGTTGAAAGGGCAGACAACAAAAGCATTGAATAATTGTCCTAGGACTATAATCAGACTTCCATTATTGACCTCTGCTAATATTCTGCTGTAACTGTCTGCTAAATTGGTTCCTTGGGGCTTGAAATATACAGTGATGTTATGAGTTCCTATTGTAAATTGCCACACAGAAAAGTAGCAAGTCTCTGAAATAGTGCTAGCCCTAGTTTGATCAATACTCAATTCTAAGCAGTGCAAGAGGCAACTGTTGCCATAGAAACATTGATGTCACCGAGGTTGAACAGTGGCTCTTACAACAAATCATTTCCTTTGAGCAGTTGTAATTGACTATATGTACAGTTTGCTGTCACCTGAGACTATTTACATCAAGCCAGTAACAGAGCTGCATTAGTTATTCTGGGAGTAAGAGGGTTAGCTCTTCTTTTTGTGACCTTACAAATACCTAGGAGGATATTGCCATGGCAACCAGAGATATAACAGGATGAACATTAAGGTAGCTACATAACTCAGTGGCATTCTTTTGGAGCATGAGAGGTAGTTTTAATAAACTTTATCTAGCCATTGCATAATATAAACATTACATTAGATATATCTCTGTCACAACTTTTGACTTCTAGAAATGTTACCTTTGGCATAGGTAAAAGCAAGAATCTTTGAAACCGGCTGCAGAACTTATATGCTACCCATTTTGTACCGAGATGTTACAGAAACATTTTTGCAGGATTAGGGAATGAGTTTAGGATGGAGAGCCTCTTTCTGCTTTGAGATGTAATGGTGCATGTTGATCTGCAGGTAGTGCTCATTTCAGAATTTGTCTGAATTGTTAAGGTCCATTTTCTCAGTCAGCTAGGTATTATTTACATGTATTTTTAAAACATAAAGTCAACCAGGTGTTTAAATACCTTTGTGCCCTCATGTCACAATGTTTTACCTCAACGGAGGTTTTAAAGTAGGTACTGTATAAGCTCCTTTAGTGCGTCCTCCGTTGCGTCTGCCTTTGTTCTCTGAATGATTCCTCTGGAGCCAGCGGAACGTCATCGTGCCCTGCAATGCTTGGTAGTTCCTTGGAAGGGTGAGATCATGCTGTAAAGCACCTGCAGTGTCCGGCAGCACCCAAGCAGTTAAAAGGAAAACCTCAGTAATGCCTAAATTAGAAGCTCTCTAAATGCAAACTGATGACCTTGCCATGAAAAATATATATTATAGTACTTCTAAAAAAGACTGGTATCTGATCTGATACTATAATTACCCAAACCTGCTACATTCTGTAGTGTAAATATAAATTTAGTGACCTGTCAGTCAGTCACATAGACTAACATTCTCTGGTATATCAATTAAAAATACTGTTCATCTACATGCTACCAAATTTCAGATGTAAATAGCTAGCCTCCGTAAGCCTATAATTGCTTATATATACACTGTTTTCACGTTTTATACTGCAAAAATGTAAAATTAATATGATTGCTTATTCTAATGGTATGATAGATAGGCTTAATGGCCTCATATACTTGTAACTATTGAGGAAATAGATTAAGTTATATGGGTTTTTAAAATACAATGCCAGTGGAATCTTGTAGCATCTCACACCTATCACTTCTTTCACAAGATGCCATGTGCATATGTGAGGTCCTATTTATGCTAACGCATGGTTGACTCATGGAAATTCATAGCTGCAACAGATCAAGGCCTCCAAGACCTTTCTAAAAAACAGCAGCAACAATGCAACAGGCAAGAGCTGTTTTTAAAAGTAACATTTATATAAATAGGATGTATCAAAAAAAAAAAAAGGTTATTTTCATATTCTAGGACATATCTATCTGATGAGAAGAAACTCTCCTTAGTCTACCCAGAAAGCATTTCAGGCTTTCTCGGATCTTTTTCTGAAATTTCTGTTACTGCTTGGTGTTATGGACAAAATCCAGGGAATTACACCATTGGTACCGCAATTTGTATACTAGGATGGTTCAGAAAGATATTAGGCCACAGGTATTGCCTATGTCTTCAGGTGAAAGAATTGTGACATTTTCTGCTATTTAGAAATACACTTTGTGGGAATGTATTTTTGAAATGCAACATGAAATCACAGCTGTATAATATACAGTATGTAAAAGTAACTGAAAATAAACTATGTGCTGACATTATGATTTAGGTGCAATAAAACTAATTTACAGGGAAGAACTGAGAATGCTGCATTCTTTCCTTCCTTCAGTTTCAAACACAGGCTTCCTTCCCTACCCACCCACCTTTTTTTCTAAGGAAGGCCATATAACTTTTCTGGGGTAAAGAGAATGATCTTGAATGTTATATCATTTTTGTGATCCTGTCACACAGATGACTGAAAAAGAACATAGCCCTGTTGATACATTTAAAAAATCCTCCAGTAGAACCCAAATGCAAACATTTTTTTAGTATTCGGGGACTGTACAGATGAAGGTCTGGTGGTGACTCTGTTCTCATTTTAATTCTGGGTGGCCATGTCAGTTGTTATTCCATTCTGATCTATTTCACATTTTGGGTTGAGCAAAGCGTTCTGTGATTTTGGTTTGCTTCCACTGTGGTAGTTGCTGTTAGCGTGCAGATGGCCTTCGGCTCGTGTAGATGAGACAGTCTTTTCTGAAGTGCTTATGATTGGTTTTGAATAATTTTGAGCAAAACTTGAACAAAAATGAGAGATGAGATTGAGATGGCATTTGTATTTGGACATTCTAACACTGTGGAAATACTTGAGTTCTGAAAACTATCATCAAAGTGCAAACTATAAACACTATGGCAGCAGCATCAGACACAAAGGAGATCAGAGAACCATTTATGTAAGAGGCATTCTTAATGAGAATGTCACTATATTGGTAACTGTGAAAAGTGGCCAGTCCTTTGTGTAGACAGAGCAGCATAGCAGTGAAGACAAGTTAAAAATACAGGGTGCTGAGAGGCTGGCAGAGCAGTGGACGTACAGAAGCATCAGCAGCACAAGTACAAATACAAAAGGCTTGAGATTCTGCTGTCATTACAGTTATCCTTCTGTACCCTTCATGATTCACTGGCAGAGAAATGCAGACACAGTACTGATAGCCTCTCTGCTGAAGTGCAGGGTTTGGGAGAGGAAGAAGTATTTTATACATTAGATGTGCTAATGCAGGCCAGGACTGTGAGCCATGAGCGCAGTATAGCCAAGGGACAGCTATTGAAGCTTGATGAGCTCTACAAATGTGTGTGTGAAATACTCAGCAGAAAGTCTTAGGTTGCCAGTAGTCTTTGGCCAGCATCATATATTAACTTTCCATGACCCACAGAGGCAGCTATGCTCAGTGAGAATGCCGAAGGGGTTGAAACTGAGGGTAGGATTCCCAGGAGATGGAGGCCTAGAGAAGGAGAGTGAAATTCTCAAAGCTGGATCTTACAGTCTGTGTAATGAATTCCCACAGGTCAGTTAAAATGAACCCAAACCAAACTTTGTTCAGCACTGTGTCCTCCATTTTGGAACAGGAACGCGGCAGATCAGTTTTGTTCCTCTCCTTATTACGGCCCTTTTTGCAGTGGACATGCTCCATTGCAACGACTGTTCCTTACTGGCTGCTCTGTTAACTGCAGCAACTGTAACCCACTCGACCAAGTATTTTGTCTTTAAGAAGCTTCAGAAATGCAAAGATGTTATAGAAAGAAATGAATTTTTTTCCCAAATCTGAATGCAATAGAAAGTCAGTAAGGAATACTTTTTTAGCTCTGGATATCTTTTATGGCCTGGAATTCTGAAAGCTGCTGTTCTGTCTCCTTCTCCATCCACTTCCCTCCCCTTGAGTAACTGAATTCAGCGTCAATTACTCTTGATCGACATTGCTATTAAGTCAAGTCAGAATCAGCTCCATTGTCTTCAGTGGAATTTTCCTTTCCAGTTTTGGCACCTTGTCCTTCCCAGTACTGCTATTACATTTTAATTTTGATTTGTTTGTCAGAAATGCAGCCAGTCAGAGCTCTGGTATTACTATATTTATGCTCTTAGTTACAACACAAACTACTAAACACTTTTTTTCAGGGAGAAAAAACCAGACCCATTAGAGAGATCAGCTCCTTCTGTTAAGGATCTCATATAAATGTCCATATCCTGTAGAAACAACCAGCATTAAATTTCTTTCCTAATGATGGTCAAAAGTATGCAGATTTCTTAATTGCCATGAATTTTCTTTTTTTCAGAAAGTTTTTCCTAACCTGGCAAAAGCTGGCCCAAAATATTATTGATTTTGAGGAATCTGGAATAAGTTTTACATTGCATGTTGAATGTCTGTTAAATCTATTAGTTACCCCCTGGAGGGCTGAAGATGACTAATTATATGCAACCTGTCATTAGCTATGGTGTTGTGTTTTATGCAAGATACTTCTCTCTGAAGGGCTTCAGCAGTATGTATAGGTTTGATTTCTAAATTGTGTAACTGTGGTAGCAGTAATCCTGGGTGTACCTACAAAACTATTGACTGGCATGGTTTATTTTGCCTATATTGGGTAGGTTTTTTTACCAGTAACAAGTAGAGTTTTGTCGATATAACTTGGGATCACACTTCCAGCACACACAGTGACATAGTTACCTGGTAGTCCTATGGTGGTAAAACCCTCCTGTGAGGGATTCATCTATCATCTCATGTAGGAGATTTGAGGTTAGGAATTCTTGTGTCATGATTTATTCTGTGATTCTTGTGTCATGATTTATTCTAGGATTTAACACCAGTTCTTCTGGGGATCCAGTATCTCTGAAGTGAGGTGACACTTACCAACTTGCTGTTGATCAATTGCCTGCCACGGCGGACTGGGTGTGGTATTGCCTGAACTCATGTGAAAGTTGCAGAGATCTGTCCCACCCATTAATTCCAGTATTTCCAATAGATGCTTTCTCTATGTCAGGGACTTGATGTGGCTGAGTTCCCTTTGAACTTCTAGCTTCTTTCTCCTCAGTATGAGTCTCTGGGGCTTGGCTGAGATGTCTCCTCCATGTTCTGGCAACTGGCTTTTACTTCCTCTCTCCACTGTCTTTAGTCAGGTGTAAGATTGGTAAATGCTCTTTCCTGGGGCTTCAGTTGACATACAATGGCAACGAAAAAATGAAAGGCTTTCCCATATGACAGTACCCCAAACTTAACAGAAAACAAAGGGATGAGAGAGTGCAAAAGATTTTTCACAAGAGAAATAGCACTGGAAATTATAGCCAGGGCTGTATGACAGCTCTTTGTATGGGTTACTAGTAGGAATCTCTTGATAAATCAGAGAGTTGCCTTTTTGTGATGAGAAAAAAACCCACATAAATTTCTGCAGAATCATCCTCTTTCTCCACTCTTTCTTAAGAATTAATTTTCCATTGATAAAGATTTGGGATTAGCAAGTATCATAGATGTGTGTTTAGAAGGGCAGACCTGCAGTGGTATGCAAGACTGCCATCCAGCTGGCTGTCACTGATGAATGGGTGTCCACAGCCACCAGTAGTTTGAGAATGTCTGTGCATGGGGAGAGTGAGGGAATGAAGGAAGGGAAACTGAGAGAGGGTGCTATTCTGTCTGAGAAAGCTCTGTCAGCACAACAATCTGTTCTAATACTGTCTTAAGACCTCCTAATGTGTGCTAAGATGCCCACACGCTTTTCCATGATTGACTCTTTCATTACTGTGACCCTGATAGTCAAGGCAGTTGCATGTCTTCCTCTGCACCCCTGTTTATCATACCAACTGTTTCAGGGCTACAGTCCTCTGGAAAAGAAATGTGTTTCTCTGCCCCTGACCGTACACTGGGCATTGGAGGAAGAGAAATCTTTTGTGGTCTGGATATTGCTGGGAAAGGTTCTGTTGGGATTCTTGGGTCTGTGCCATTTGCCTGGGCTGTGCCTTTAAAGACTAGGGAAGCCATGTGTGTCCTCTGTGTCTAGGATGCTGAGCACTGACTCCTGTAGGTGTTCTCACCCTTTTTTATGAGGGAAGTAATAAGTGTCTCATCTGTTCCTGCTGTGCTGAGACCAGAAGGATGGGGGCAAGCAGGGCGCAGGTGATGTCTTGGGCCTCACAGCCTCAGTCAGACATTCTGGTCCACCCTGTTTCCCATTGCTGCCTCCTGGGCATAGCTCAGCATCTACGTCCTAGTGCCTCCCCTCAGGCAGTACTCTTTCCTGAGCCCTGGTGTCATGCTGTCTGAGCAGAGGCAGAGAGTGTGGATGTTCATTCAAGGTCTTTTACAGAAGGAAGTTGTGACAGCGATGATGAATGTGTAAGAAGTTGTGAAGAAACAAGACTCAGGTGGGGAGGTGAGGAAGCAGTGATGGGAATAGCTTCAGGCTATCTTGCAGGCCTGCAGCTGCCTAGCTGTCTAGGACAATGTGAAAGGGGGGCATGTTTTCAGAGCTGCATCTTAGCTGTCCACGGCACAACATATTATTTATGGAGGGAAATTGGTTGTTTGGCATCTACTTGCACATTGCCTGTCTAATACAGAGGTAATTTCTTTGGTCTTTAGTATAGGTATGTCCTATACCAAACTTGTAGGGAAATCCAGTGGCAAAAAACCCCGTGCAGCCAGTTCTTTTGTTGTTTGTTTTTTAAAAATTCCTTGTCACAGCATTTGCTTTATGTCTTTGTTAAGGCATTATAGAAGTCCTTTCTTCCATCCCTGTCAATGCCATTTCTCTTCTGCAATACTTTTTTTCCCAAATGATTTCCTTGACATTCTAGTTTTGGGTAGCTTTAAGTCAATCTTCTCTGGTGATGACAAATGTAAGTACTCTTTATATAAAGCAGTATTAAGCATTTTTATTGGCACTGGCCGTTTTGTGAGATAAGTTTCTTCTCTAACACTCCAATATAAACTGTTGTTTGGCAATGGATGATAAATTAATCTTCATATTCAAATTCCTTCTATGCAGTTAATATTAACACTCACAATGCTTTTTTGGTTTAAGTATGTAAATTTCTGACTATGCTATCATTTTACCAGGGCTATATAACAACCTCTATGTCTATACTTAAGTGAACCTCTCCATTCCCAAAATAGGAAATGCTGACCTCAAAACAGTATGAGTTATGGATTTATTTTCACGACAATACATGATTGACTTTACCGAGGGTGTAGGAAGAAAATACAACAGAAACTATAATGAAAAAAATACGCTCCATTTGTCCTTCATGCAGGCAAGTGTGGAGTTCCTATAGTACTTTATATTGCATCTTCTTTGGTATCAATATGAGATTATTAGTAGATAATAATATTAAAGTTCATAACGATTAATGTAATTAACAAGCATACAGAAAGCAATAAAGATTTTTCTGTGTTACTGGAAATGCTTTTAGATGCCATTATGGTCTCCACTGTTGTGTATCTCATATTTAAGACTGTTCTTTCCTTTAGCTGGAAGCTTCCTTCTCTTGCAAAATACAGTAGAGGTGAGCTGGACAGTTCATCTGACATAAAGCACCTCTGGGCCGGAATACTTATGCAGAGGAAGGAACTTGTTCTCTTAAGAAAGTGGTGGGACATGCTGCCTCCCTTCCTGGCCATGCTTATGCTGTTATTAAATAACATAAATACTACTACTACTACTAAATTATTAATAACAAATGATACTTAGCACTTACATATGCAATTTATTACCAAAAGGTGGAGTTAGACCTTATTTGCTCATTGCAGTAGGCCATATTCTCAGCATTTAAGTTTGATTTTTGTTAAGAATCAGACTGGCCTATTACTGTAGTTTAAAAATGATCTCCAAAAGCCCAAAACAAGGGGGCTAGAATAGGTTCCATGCTTGTCATTTAATCTGATGATGTCTAGGGTGGCACCATGGATGTTACAGGGTAAAAATGCACTGCACTACTGCCACTGTTAGAAAAGAACTTCTGAGAGTAGACATGTGAAGGTCTGTGTTAGAAGGCAGAGTTGACCTGGGTTAAATTCAGGTTTCCTTGTCCATGAGTTATTATAGAGATGTTTTGTGTTTAGGGGATTGAATATGAATTATCTCAAAAGGGGTTGACTTTAGTTAGGAGAATGATAGTTTTATGTTAGTGGTGGAAAGAGCAAGCCTGTCATAAGGACAGTAGTGAAGAAGTAGCAGAAGAAATATTCTAGCAAGATGGAGGAAGCTCTGTGGATGTGTTGGAGCATTTGCTCAGCTGGGCTGTGTTCCTGTTGATCAGTGTCTACAGAGAACATGATGGTCTGTTTTCTTGAGTACATTTACTTACTTCCATCTTCACCTCTTCCACCAACTCAAGATGCAGCTCAGATAAATCTCCTGTTTAGTCATTCCTGGGCAAACTGGGCAGCCATGCATTCACAGTGTTAAAATGTTGCACTGTCAATTTGTTTTGGTGCTATGAATGGCTTTAGAACAGCCACAACACTAGTTTAGCTTTTGATGCTTTGAGAAAAGTTATGTGTTAGGGAGTATGGCTGGGCCTGCATCACAGGCTCAGTAATAAATGATGTTCATTAGATGCAGGTACATTTGTACAAAACAAACCCTGTTCTCTCTGAGACTAGGATGAGATATGCTGCTTTGCAGTGGAGAGCCTGACTGATGTAGAGTAAAGCTTAACACATACCTAATTACAGAGCAGACTTCCCCTTTCTGAGATTCAGAGACATTAATTAAAGAAAGAAATTTATTACAACCCGCTCCATTATCTCCAGTCACCTTTACACGCATGAAGACTAAATTCTCTCTCTTTCTAATAGAGTTTTGCACACAGAACTATAGCAGTTTGGCAGAGACTTTCTACATTATGTAGACAAGCAAAACAGGATTTAAGAGGGATGATCCACTTGGTAGATCTACTTTATAAATCACGTTTCTTCTCCATCTACTCTCTGTTTCTGGGAGGTGTTTAGACTGTGAACCCATGAGTTAACACCTCTTTTGGAAAAAGATATTGGCTCCTGCTCAAGCATCCTGGCAGAGACATTCAGAGCAGGTGCCATACTTGTGCAACTGGGACTGGCACCAGGCTCAGGTTGAATGCATTCCAACACACTATGTGCATGGCACAGGTGTTGGAGGCTGATGACTTTGAACTCTGTTGTGTCACTCCAATCTGCCTTGCATCACTGTAGCCCATTAGAGGGATTACTTTGTTCTCTAGGTGAGTAGGGGGCTGCTAATTTCCAGATGTGGAGGCTAGTTTCATGGTTTTGTATGATGAATTGACAGTAGCTCCAGAGCAGAAACAAGTGTCATTCTTGGAGAGGTAACTATACTGAACACCTCCCAGGTTGCAACACAGCACTTCAGTGTGGGAAAAGAGCAAGAGGAGACTGCAAAGCTAGGAATCTTACAATGAGAAAAGAGTCAAGAAGGAAGACACTTGCTACTGATACAATCCTTTAAAAAAAATATTTTCAAGTGTAAAAACTTGTCAAACATCAGAAAATCTCTTGCTGTCCTCACAGAAAGAGGTTGTTGGCAAAAGGAACACCCTGAAAGTTAGTACACAGTTTAGACAACTCCCAGGGACTGCCTGACGAATGGAAGAAAAAATACCGGGGGCCCATACATGGGGCCCAACCTTTCTGTGTGATTAGTTAGGTCCAGTTAGGTCAACTTCCACTGAATATTTCCAAAGAAGCTATTTGTGATTAATCATAAAGATGAGTCAGAGTTTTTTTACAGGAAGCTAGAAGAGACATCTCTTGCTGAGACCATCTGGAATTCCTCTGAGTATCATCAAAAAAGCCTTGGCTACCTTACCCTGACAAAGACAAGGAGCACAAAAAGAGGCCGTATCCTAGCTGGGCACAGACAACGAAGTAGGAAGTTGACAGTGCCCTTGTAGAACCAGCTGTGTCTTTAAATATAATATAAACAAAAACAAAGGGGCCTGAAGCTCTCAGCTCTTGAAGTTCAGACCTTGGATCCAGACTACGGGCTGTCTGCCCATGAACTGGATAAGCTGTGTCCAAAATACACTTTTTGAAAACATGTATTTTAGCTTCCTGCAGGCTGTACTTGCCAGCCTTCCTGCTGACTTGATCCTGTCTCACCCTTATCCCACCAATGCCATATCAGTTGGCGTGTGCCTACCCCCTCCAGCCTCCCAGATTGCATGTCCCAGGAGCTGCATGTCTGGCAGACAGCATTTGCCTGTGCTGCTTCATTGCTTGCATTAGGAGTTCAGTGTTGTAGGCCATTCAGGGAAGAGTGCTTCATGTCTATACAGCAAGCATGAGGGCACTCATATCAAATTGTGTCTGTAAGAGCAAACATCAATTCTTCCCTTTTCCCTCTTTGCTTAGCTGGTACCCAAAGACTACACGGTATAGTCTCCTCTAGGGATGAGTCCATCTCCCTTCTCTTTGCTTAGGCAGAGATGTCTAGAAACGCCCTCCCTGGTTCTTGACTTGTACTTGCTCCTGTGTGTGCGGGTGGTTGCTGAGGGCAAAGGAAACAGGCTTCTCTCAGGTGGGTTCCATATCCTTGAATTCATTGCTCAAGAGGGTCATACACCATCTTCCTTCCCCGCAGCAGCTTCCAGCTGTCATCCTCCCTAGCCCTAGTCTTTGTTTTCACTGTTGTAGGCCTCCTTTTGCTATTTAACTATCATCTGGTGCCAATCCTAGTTCGGCCTGAATATCTCTGCTGGGACATCTGGGTATAGCAGATCTTAGAAATCATGGCTGTGGGGCAGATTACTGAAAGCATAAACCCTTGTCTTGGTGGCTAAATAGAAAGAAGGTCATTGCCTCATCCCTGGCCCAGATGGCAATTCTGAAGATAGCTGCTGCTGGTACAATGCAACTTACAGTATCTTCTATCTTAATATGGCCATCTGTGTTGTCTCAGCAGTAATGCCTTTAAAACAGCACTGGAAACTGGAGGCAGTGCTTCACAGAGCATGAGGACACAGTGGAACAATTAGGCCACAAAATTTTCTTGAATAGGTGCTGAGGTTGAAATCGGTGGCATCCAGACTGCATGAGTGGGTATCTTGCAGTATGGATACAGACTTTACAAACACTTCACACAATTGCCCTGTATTCCTGCAAAAGACAAGCAGTATTTATCCGTTAATGAAAAGGGGCTTCTGGCTGATTCTTTCTCTACCAATATTTGCTGTGATGAATAGCAGATTGATTACGGTCATATGCAGGTGCTCTGTCTATAGGCGAGTGTTTTTTTCCCCCCAACTTACTAGTGTTACAGGGAGCTTGCTTTATTAGCTTATTCCTAGTTCATCTAATGAATTTTCAGCTTCCAAAGCACCTCTATACATATATTTCATACTGAAGGGCAAGTAGAAATTTTTTAAAATTGCAGGAGAAATAAATAATTCTCAACAGTGTTGAACCCTGCTGCCTAGCCCTATGCTTTATAGATAATTGTTCATTGATCTGTCTGGTGTGAAGGAACTTCTGGATCGCTTATATCAACATCCTGTTGATTCTGGGAGTTGGGATTATTTCCGTGTCTCTCTTCTCTCTCCCTCACTGTACGTTTTTTAGATTTCTGTTTTTGAGAGAATGCCAAATAACAGGCTAAATAGGTCAAAGACTGTAGGAGGGGAGGAACGTGGATGGAAACTTAAAACAGACACAGGGCCAAAGTAAAGAGCCTTGAGGAAAGAAAAATGTATCTTGCAGGTTTTTTTTCAGCTACAGCATGTTTAGGATAGGTGACTGATGGCATAATTAATGAGTAGGCTGGATTACTGTGCTTATGTGATGGCATTTTGTGCAAGTGTGCAGTGATATATTCGAAAGGGACTGCAAAGTACCTAAAACTGGGCAATTGTATTAACCTTAGGCAAGTTTCTTTTCCAGTCAGAGTTTTTCTCCTGTTCCAAAACACAATGTTGTCTTCTTGCTTTGTGCTCAGTAGAGCAGTATTTTTACCATTCTTTATAACCAAGAGGATAAGTAGGATGCCCAAGAGCTTTGTCTAATTATTTAGCTAATGATCCTGCTCTGTAATGTCTGTTCAGGTGCTTCATTCAGTTCAGATTAGTACTCTGATAGTCCTTTCTGGCCATTGGTTTTGATAGGGCTCACTTCTACACTCCGCATCCCCTGAAGAAGGAAGGTCATAGTTAAGCTCTGAATTTACTGACAGTGTCTCATTTCAGATTGTGCCTCAGTGTTGGGCATTCAAACCAAGTATTGATCTTTAGTTTATATTAATGTATCTTTAGTTGTGACCCAGATTTCACATGTATGGTTTGTGTGTCAAAATATTTAAAAAAAACACAGTTTGTAGCATAACTGCATATCCAGTTGTCTTACTTGTAGAGAGGGAGGAAGTGTTAGTGCTCCATGCAGTAATCAGTATGGGTCTGTGTAACCATTCTGTTCTGCAAGCAAGAAGCCCTCAAACCCTTCCACCCTGAAGTGTTTAAAAAATATGGCTCCATAACATGCTGGAGAATTTATGGGGTAGCTATTAGAAGAATCAGAGAAACCTGTGGGCAGATGCAGGCACTACATTGCATTGTTATTCCTCCAAACCCAAAAGAGAGAACCTCATGACTTTGATGCTTAGCTATCTTCTTATGTATTTGAATATGTGGGGCCAGACTCTTAGCTAGAAACTTAAAGTACCTTCTCTGATGTGCAGCACTTTATATGTCTTAATGCTTCAGTTTGAAGTGTTTAAAACTACTTCTGCCACGTCACCTGCTATATATTTCTTCAGTATCTAAGCACAGTAGTTTCTGGCTTATTAACTGTCAGTTTTCTACTCAGAGTAAGATATTCTGCAGAAGAGTATCTTGATATACTCATATATTATGTTCTTTTGAAACTTTTTAGCCAACAAACAAAACCAAAATAGCTGGACAAGCATGAATGGAAGACTCCCCAGGTCCCCATTTCACCTCTCATTGAAAAGTCATTAAAGTTGTGCCTAGTCAGCAAATCCAAAACCTAGCACCTGTTTGCCAGATAAAAAACAGCTGCACTGTATGTATAGTATTTAACCCATGTGCAATTTGCATACCATATGCAGTGCCACTTGTTTAAGTCGCTTTGCTTAAGGTGTTTTGGGATATTACTTTTTTATCAAAGATGAAATGTCGATGCAATACAACAAAACTTGTAGTAAGACTTTGTGATATCAGTATCTTGAAGTCATGAGATTACATGAGGGTTGAATTTTTGACTTGCAGAGTTTTTATTTCTTTATTTTTCATTTCAATGATCCAACCCACTTTTTTGGTCTAAAAATATCTTTCACCTCTTAGCTTATTTCTTCATTGGCTTTGATTAGGTCATGACTTACTGAAGCGAAATGAATTCTTCTTGTTTTTCTTTCAAAATAATTAGAAAAAGACAAGTTCCCTAGGCAGGACAGTCTTTTGGAATCCTCTTCATTTAACACATGCAGGACATTCCTGTGATATGAGTTCATTTTGAAATTGTTTCTCTTCCTTTAAAACAGAGCTGGCATGTAAAACCACTTTCCCTTTTTTTAAAAATTATTGTCCTCTGAAGTGTCTGGAATCCTGAAACTGAAGTCACAGAAAACCGTTCTTGTCTGCTTTCAACCCACTGGCATTTTCTGCTGTCCTCCATTTTGTTCACATACATTGGTGAGGGTTCTAGAAAGTTTTTCACAGCCTGTGAGGCAAGATCAGATTTACTGAAGTGACAGTCTAAAATGGACTGAAATATGGACAGTGCTAGAGACCTTACATTCTAGACCTCTAGTGGACAACAGGAAAGGAGTCTGAATTTCGTACTGGATAGCACAATACTTGACAATCCTCATTATATCTAATATTATCTTCTGAATAAGTTTTCATTAAGCTGTAAAAAGTACTGATTATAAAATAGTACATTTATTTGTGAGATACAATCACAAAGGAAGGGTGAATTGTGAGGTTAGTTCAATTTTAAGGTTTGGTAGACTTTGATTCAGGTTTTGGTTCTGCTCTAGATTTACTCTGTATTCTTGGGGAAGTTGCTTATTTTCTGTATGGCTAATTTTCATACTGTACAGAAGTAGAAATGGGAATACTTGTTTTTTCTTTACTCTTACCCACCATGATCAAACTGGTGATACTGTATTAGTTACCCTGTGCGTTATGAGGCAGCCATAGTCTTTAGTTTATGGCTTGAGGTTATCTGTCAAACTGTAGAAAAATAGCAGAAACTAATCTTGGAGATTTTGAGAGTTTCTGAGCACCTTCAATTCCATATCACTACTGTGGAAATCAGTGTTATCTCACAAGATGAGTACCTAACTGATAAAATTTTAAGAGATCCACAGAAATTATACCACTGGTGCAGTAATTATGATCTGGTGATTCTTAGAAACTTCATATTGTGCTGGCTTTTCCTCTTTCTTTCCTGGCACTAAATTATGCTGAACAACCATAAATCCTTTCCTGAAATCTACTTTGCATATGAGGAATTTCTAAGTGATTATTGCAGAGCTGTTTGTCAAGAAGGGAAGAAGCAGGTGATCTGCATAGTAGTAAGTTGGTTCATTTGACAACCCTGGCATTAAATATGGGCTTAGTGATTCAGCACCATTAAACAAATTCCAGTTATTAATAGGTAATGGGCAATTGCTAGATGTATGTCTCAGTCAGTAACTTTCTGTAGTAGCATAAATCTCATCTCTGAAGTTGCTCAGCTTAGACAAAAATAAACTCCATTTAATTTTTTTTTTCCAAAACCTCATCCCATTATAAATTACAGCAAATCCTTCTAAAACTTGTGTTAGAAAGAGCAATCATTAGTCAATGTCTATTGTCATTTTGTTTTCACATGAAAATCTTTGAAAACTCTTTTCCTGTTTGAAAGCTGGTTTGTACTGCGTACAGTTTATTCTTGGTCTCCTTGTAAAAGCACAGAATAGTAACTTCTGCTATGACACTGGTGCTTTCTTAGAAAAGACATTTGAGTTAAACAGAAGGGCAAAACGAGGTCACTGGCATTATATATCTACAGTGAGCTTTAAGAAATGAGTCAGACTTACAGATGGAATGATAGTTTGCCTTGTCATGAGAACACACATCTTCAAAAGGTTCATGCTTTGGAAAAATAAAGTAAAAACCATAAGGAACCACTTAAGGAGGCTGCATAAATAATTTGCCATTTGTGAGCAATATATGCAAAACGATAGGACTGCAAGGACTGTATTTGATGGAAAAGCTTCTAACCATTTAAACTGCCATCCTGGTGTTTATTACCTGAATCACCTCCGGGAGTCTGATAAACACCTGTGATCTGCTGGTAATTCAGGAAAGGAAGCAGCACTCTGCATGACCTGCTTTTTTTCTCTCAAGCAGTCATGGTGTAATAAACAGTGTACAGTGATTTTGAACATGCAAAGAATATATTTAGACAAGTTAGAGCTACTACTCTTGGTTTAATGCTTAACAAAGCTAACAGCAGAAAATAAGTGGTTTAGCACCTCAATATGGTACACACAGAAATGGACGGAGAGAACAAAAGACAATAGGAGCTAGTGGTACTTGGAAGGCAATCCAGTCATTTGGTTTAAAAATGAGAGTAAATGGTAAAAACCTTAAAGAGAAATAGGGAAGAATTTTCTTTTAACCTATACGTATTTAAAGTTACTACCTGACCAGTAAAGTAATAATTTCCTGGAAAGCAATATTTAAATATATCCATCATCATTTAGATCTTGGACACATACTTAAATATTATTGATTATTTGCAATTGTGTGCATCCATGTGTAGGTATATTAAAGAAAAAAAGTAATCGTAGCATGTCAGTGATTGGGATAAAGTGCAAAAATGGAACTGGAGTGTCTAATTACTAGTTGTTTGTGTTGGTTTTTTTTTTTTTAATTAAGAAAGCCACAAGCAAATTATAGACATCCAGTTTATAGCATTACAATCTTACAGGCTTGCTCTCATGAATATGGTAATTTTTTATTTTATGCCCTCTTGAGATGTCTTGTTAAAAACATTTTATTGGTGATCCTAAAATTCAGTAAATTTGAAGCCCTTGGCACCCTGAAGATAGTTAAAGTTCTTCAAAAAATGTCAGCAATAAATATTTGGCAAATATAAAGAATATGCACATTTTTCCCAAGTGGGTGCTATATTTTTTTCCCTGTTCTTATAGTCAAGTGATGACACTGCAGTTCAGCATATAAGTGCATATTGATGTTTTCTTCCAGAAACTGCATGTGTTGCTTAGAGAGTGCTTCTCCCACAGAGTTATTTTTGTGCAGACACCTGGAAGTGGTTACATACTTGCTCCGGCTTGCAGACTAGTTTTGGACAGTCAGGTGTATATATGAGCAAGTGGTCTTTATTTGGAGCAATTAAAATTCTAACATTCTCCTCTCTTGACATGCAATTACTAGGGCTCTGCTGTTCCCACTAATTGCTCTTGCTGGGGACATTGGTGAGGAGCCAATGATTTTGATGGGTAGTGGATTATCATTTTTACTCTGCTACCTGAGAAAAAAATCATTTGCAAAATCCCATGTGTAATTAGCAAGACTCATGATTAATTGTCCTGCAAAATTAGCTTCACTGTTGCTTTTATTTTACTGCTTCAAATATTAATTAATGTTAACTCCTTTCCTTCAGTTCTAGCTTTTGAATATTCAACATAGCTTTGAAAAATTAGTCAGGGCTTCTACTTGCATTAACATGCTGGAGCTTTGATTTCTGAATAAGTATTCTGATTTAAAAGATCACACTTGGGTCATAAATAATTTTTATAGGAGGACAAACAAAGCATCAAAGCATCATGGGAAGGCATTCATGCACTAACTGAAAGTAAATTGTTTCAGTAATGATTCATTCCCCCAGTGCTTTTGGGGAAACATCAGCAAATATGCAAAACACAGCATTCTGTGGGGCAAAACAATTATTTAATGACAGCAGTCAATGTATATGTTTTCAAATAAGTAACCCAGTGAAAGAGGTCAAAATAACGGTGGACTACTACCATTTTAGTACCAAATTGTCCTTTAAACTTTGAGCAGTTGCAGTATGTACTCTCTGTATTTCTATGAATTGCGGGTTCTTATATTTGATGGTGTAAGGTGGAAAATGCCAAGTGTCTGTACTTCAATGCTATCTGTCTTAATGCTCTCAAAACTCTTATGTGTTTAGTGTTATGATTATGACAGGGTCAGAAAGCACAGAAAGGACCTAGTGAAGATTATTCTTGGGTCACTGGGATACTGATGGATTGAATTCACAGGACAGCTCATTAAAACCAGCCGTAAGATGTCCTGAGACCCCAAAGAGCCTTGGCTTCTGTTTTATCTGTGTTTTCATTGTGCCAGGTTAGCTCACACAACTCCTCACAACAGACTGCTTTTCCAAGAACTACTGGTTCCTCCCAGTACAGCTGTAGCACTACGTGTAGAGCACTCCTGCGCAACAGTTATAGGCTTAATTTTGCCCCTGCATCAGTCTTTGCTTTATTTCTTCTCTCTTTTCAGCATGAACTAGATGAGTTTTTCCATAATTCATCAGAAGAGCCCTTGCCCTCCTAGATATTCTTCTCAATATGCAATAATCTCACTGTAATCTTGTCATAAAACTCAAAGTTTAGCACTGGAGAGAGCGGCAGGGGTGAAGGTGATAGCATGGTATATTGGGCAACATACTTGGCTTCATTATCAAAAGTAACAGGAGAATCTAATTTGGGAAATTCTGTCTGACTTGCTCTTCTCATTAAAGTTTACAGCTCTTCTGACAGCTTTTGTCAGACTTTTGTAATGCAGTGCAAGACCCAGAAAGCTGTAGCTATCTTGTATGGTTTTTCGTTACTTCAGACTTCTGTAACTGAGAACTGATTTTTGGCCTCGTATGCCTGTAATATGATATTACAGCCAGTTTGGCTGTTTTCTGTAAAGCAATTCTGTTCTTGACATGCCCACATAAGAAATAACCAAAGAAATTGCTTTCTCATTTCTTTAAAATGAGTACTTGCCCCAAAGCTATGCCAGTAGTTACACCATTGAGCATTCTGCTGTTTGCAGAAACTGCCTCTAGTCCTGTCATGCCACCTGTTTCTGAGGACGTGGCTCGTTCATGTGGGAGTGTATGTGTCACACGGACAGAAAGCATTCTTCCATTAAACCACATGGTTGATTTTACTTGCCTTTTTGATCAAGTGAATGAGTTCTTTTAACCGTTTTTCTAATATTGACCTAGGAGATCAATGACAGAAAAATAGTGTTACCTTTATAGCTGAAATCAATTAAAAATCAGACCTGAATCTAACCTTTGTTTTGGTCACACTGTCCACAAATAGTGATTCCAGAATTCTTTACAAGGTCATTAAAGAGCTTGTGTCATCCTTCACAAAACTTTTTCTATACCCTGCTCAAGTCTCAGCTTTAATGATGGGCTTCAGTATACAAGCCTCCTGCCCCTCTTAATAGGCTCAGACATGTCCTCTTCCCTAAACTAAAAAGGCTACTGTGTAGGCATATTAATTCAGAATTTCTGTAGAGCCTCAGAATATCTTCATAAATAAGTGAAAACCAAGAAATAAATTCCAGTCTGGATCCAAACCTCAAGAAAGCTTTCAAATTTTACTTGTATCTTTGGGGATCTTTGAATAAATAAAAGGCTTTGTAAGTCTTCTGCTGTTCATCTGTAATTGCTTAGTCAGACTAAGGTGCAACCATGAAGCCAAAACTGATTCACATGCTTTTCTAATTTCAGCAGAAACAGTCACATATAGTAGTGGTTGCAAAGAAGGAAACAGGAACGCTTGCAGATGTGCACGTGTAGGATGCTTGTTAGAAAAATTGTACTTTTGTCTCTGTCACGTGCTCTAAGAAACCTTTTCTTCACAGAAAAGTACTGTCACCTCCTCTGATAAGAACACATTATTCTTCCTGTGCAATCATAGCTGTATGGACAATCTTTTCTGAAGTAATAAATGGCCTTTTTGTTCTTAAATGTACCGTTTTAAAAAGTCGCTTAATAGCTGTGTTATAGCCCCTCATACATTGTTACCATGCTGCAGCAGTTTACCTGAGAATAACTGAAGGATTTGGATCACAAGCAGGTCTCAGGGAAGGAGGTTCATTTGGGAATTTAAATTCAGATTTGGTCTTTTACAGAAATGAAGACTTTTTTCTACTAAATTGATAGAAATTAATGAAGCACAAAAGAGAAGCTGAGATACTGAAATTATGAAGGTTGAGACCGCGAGTGCTGAGAGAGCTGGCAGAAGTCGTTGCTGGGCTGCTCTGCATCATCTTTGAAAGGTCCTGGAGAACAGATGAGGTGCCTGAGGACTGGAGGAAAGCCAATGTCACTCCAGTCTTCAAAAAGGGCAACAAGGAAGACCTGGGAAACTACAGGCCAGTCAGCCTCACCTCCATCCCTGGAAAGATGATGGAACAGCTCGTTCTGGGCAGCATCTCAAAGCATCTGGAGGAAAAGAAGGTTATCAGAAGTAGCCAACATGGATTCACCAAGGGGAAGTCATGTCTGACTAATCTGATAGCCTTCTACAATGGCGTGACTGGATGGATAGATGAGGGGAGGGCAGTGGATGCTGTCTACCTTGACTTNATGACCATGAGCCAGCAATGTGCCCTTGTGGCCAAGAAGGCCAATGGCATCCTGGGGTGCATCAAGAGGGGTGTGGCAAGCAGGTCACAGGAGGTTCTCCTCCCCCTCTACTCTGCCCTGGTGAGGCCGCATCTGGAGTACTGTGTCCAGTCCTGGGCTCCCCAGTTCAAGAAGGACAGGGAACTGCTGGAGAGGGTACAGCAGAGGGCTACAAAGACGATTAGGGGGCTGGAACATCTTTCTTATGAGGAAAGGCTGAGGGACTTGGGTCTTTTTGGTCTGGAGAAGAGAAGACTGAGGGGGGATCTTATCAGTGCCTATAAATACTTAAAGAGAGGGTGCCGGGAGGATGGCACCAGTCTCATGCATCAACATGCTGCCACGTTGAAGTTTCTAGATTATATGTGATGCTGCACTCTTCATCTTCCAGCGATGCCCACAGGATTTGCACATGAAATTCTACAGGAGCAAGTGGCTTCAGGTTTAGAGTCACAGGCATACTGACCATTATCTGAGTTTCTGTATTAGTAGAAAAATGTTTTGAGAGAATGAATAACTGATTTTGCAAGGATCTGTGTAACTACAGCTCCTTGGGGAAATTTTAGGGCTTGCAGAATCTGGCTTTAAAAAACAAAACAAAACAAAACAAAACAAAACAAAACAGTAAAAAAGTTCAACCCCTCAATAATCTTTTACTATATTGATTTTTTTTTTTAATCTATGTTTGCATATAACATTCATTTCACAGAGTGGGGATTTGCTTTGGGGATTATTCTGTTATTTGAAGGCCAGATTCCGTTCTTAGTTATTTTTTTTGTTTGTTTGACATGAGAATATAGCTTTAATAGCTGTGGGTTTGGCTGTGCTATATAAAAACACATATTTTTGGGAAGGGCAAGGGTAACCCTATGTTGTGGAGGGCGTGCAGAGTTCCAGCAGGCACAATGCAGTCTCTGAGCCGCCTGCTGCATTACAAACCCACTGAGTAGCCTTTGGGGAGGCTTGTTTTCTCTTTTACATTCATCTTTTCTTCTCTGTTTTTTTTCTTTAAAAAAAACCCAAACCAACTTATTAGCTGAGAATCATGACCTTGGCTTTCTCTTCTTAGCAAGTATCCCTTTAACTTTTTCCACTGATTAGCACTGTGTTAGATACTAGCAAGAAATGCAAGTATTTCAAGATTTTTAACAAATAAAGTAAATGACTGATGCATAGGGAAGGGCAGAGGGGAAGGAAAGATTTTCACGTGTCTCTACCTCTTCTGAATCAAATACGGCTTCTTCCTTCAAAGTGGCCTCTCTCAGGAGGCTAAAATACCCTGAAGGTTACCTACAGCACTATCTGCTGCTGCGATGGTATTTACTGGATGATGAATATATTAGTTCAAATTTAAATTGATTCTATGGAGGGGTAATGTTGATACCATATTTACTGCTGTGTTTCAGTAGTGTAGGCCAATCATTAGTGTGGCAAGAGTGGGAAGACAATAACTTAAAGGTGACACTGTCTGAAATGCAGGAAATGAACAGTGCTTTATAAATAATACATTTCTCCTATTATGTTAATTTTTCAAAATAAGCTTAGAGTTAAGTGTAATGTTCGATCACTAGGTGCATCTATACTAGCATATTATTAGTCTGTTTAGTCACATCTAGAAATATGTTCTTCATATTTGTGGTTGCCAAAGTAAATAGAAATCAATGAAAGCAGCAAAAGTGCTGAAGTCATTTCAATAAGTGAAGTGCTCATTAATTTAAATTTCACACTTGACATTGTTACAGACTAATCATATAAAATAAGACATTGACTTCTAAATATGTTCTAAGACATGCAACTTTATTTTCAAAGTGGCATTCACATTAGAAGGAAAGGCCTCTGACTGCAGCAATTGAGGCAGATGTTAATGATATGGTAAACTTTCTCAAAAGCCTGAAGTCCATTCATATGGATGACATAAGCTTGAGGACTTAGCAAGCAAATAATATTGAGGCACTGGGACTGAACATGTTCTGAAACATCAAAAAGCTCTTCCTGCCGTTTTCAAACATTTAAAAATATGTGTGAAGCCTGTTCACAATTTAATGGGAGATATACAGAGAGCTGGGGGTGGTTATACAGGAAATTAGAAAAGCCTCATCTCATCAGAGTGAAATAAATATGCCATCGTATAAGAAAAGTAATCGGAGGGGTGCGTCAGTTCTGTTGTCAAGCAGGTGTTCATACATTAGAATAAACATTTATAATTGATATTAGCGATAAGAAAGTGTTTCAAATGACACTAAAGAGAGACACCTAACTTGTCCCTCTCCCTCCTTTTTCCATTTAAAAAAGAGAAGGACTCCCATTCATGGAGAACAAATGTACTTCCTCCTCCGTCCCTTGAGAATATCCTCTGTGTTGCTTAGAATATTCCAGATAATTCAGAACTCTTTAGCACCCCAGACATAGATGCTATGAGGGTCATGGCACACAGATCCCTTATTGTCAACCCTTTTAAAAGAGTTAAGTCAATTAACTTTGCTCAAACTTGCTCAGAATGCAAGCCCCTGTCTTGTGTTTAGTCCACTGTAAATAAGATGCTACTAACTGTTTTGAAAATCTTTCCTGCTCCGTTATAGGAATCATGACTAGTTTAAATCTTCATCTTGTGGTCTGTCCACAATATATTTTAGAGCACAGATATTTTTTCCTGTTATGATCTCTTGCTTAACGCAGGAAAAAATCAGTAGTAGTGGTAAAAATGGGATGAAAATATGGTGTGCATCTGAATGCACTACTAGGATATCTTAAGTCTAGTATTTGCTCAAATCTTTAATAATCAATACAGTATTTCCTGATCAAGAAGCAGAGAACTATAAAAATGTACATGGTGTTTAAGTGCCTTACCACATTACAGTTCTATGTGGCCTACTTTTTCACCAGATTCCAGTGTAAATTTGGATAAATTATAATGATATCAATATGAATTGGAGACGAAATCTAGCTCAAAATTTGGCCATCAACCTAATTCTATGTATCTGGTTCATATTAATATTGATTTTTGGCTTGATCATTTTGGGTGGCCTTTTCAGTAACAAAATTTCAATAGCAATTTTGACATTGGATTTACATGCTTTTTGAGCTTAAATTTGTGGATAAAACTGTCAGACCCATTGAGCCAGTGATTGTTTTTATCTTTGCTTAGTAGAACTTGAAGTTACTATGTAGAAACTGTACATTTTACAAACCTGTCCAGTTCCATTCTGACATGAAATGGTAGTAAAATGGGTTTCTCTTGAAAGGGTTCAGCCAATATTACTAATACAAGATTACATTCAGAAAGCAAGCTGTTACTGAGAACTCTCCTATCAAATGGAACCATTGGGAAGGTGATATACCACAGGGCCTGAATCAATGCAAGGTGGTGGTTTGCCTTCCTTTTTCACCAATGTGCCTTTGGGGAATAAATATGTGTGTTATAATTTGCAAGCTACTCTAATTTTTCCTAATAAATATTAAAAAAACCCTCCCCTTTTCCCCATGAAGTCCTTATCACTCCTCTTTTTCCTTCAGAATCTTTCAATAGTAAAAAGAAAAGCATTTATAGTAGGAAATCCAGAGACATATCACTGATGGTTTAAATATTATGCCAAAGATGAGATTCAATTTAATGTAGGCATTTCAGCACATAACGTTCCTTTGTGGGAAAAAGCAGAGTTGTCTGGTTCTACCCTTGTGATTGAACTCATGGACCTTTTCTGACATTCATGTGGAGTTACACTTGAAACATTGACTGACTGTCCATGTTTACACAAAAGTATATATTTGGGGCTTCTGTCCTGTGCATCCCTGAATAAACTTTCTGATCTGTGACAGCACTGGACTTGATGAGGAGAAAGAAGGTTGGGGTAAGGTGCCTTGGTCCTCAAACCCTGGCGTTACGCTACCCCTCTTGTCAAGTAGGTCTAAGACTTCAGTGTGAGGTAGTACTTCTATTCCAAAGTTTGGCTTATGCAAATTAGTTTTTGCACCGTGTATCAGCTTTGAGCTTTGACAACAAGTTCTTTTTGTGCAAAGAGCGTGCAACAGCTTCAGTATCCTTAAAATAAGAGTCTGGAATTAAAAGGGGTGGTGCAGAGTGGGTAGGAATAGGAGAGGCCTTGGAGGAGACAAGATGATCTGAAACATCTGCAAGTGAAGGTAAGGAAACAGCTACAGGGCAGGGGACAAGCAGGGAATGGCTTCAATGAGATTCTGCTTCACCTTAGGGGACTATAATTTCATTTTATGGCTTTATTGACAATCTTCTCATTTCTATTATATTGTGAATGACATCATCAATACTATCAGATGGAAGAATAGTTCACTAACAGATGGCTTTGTACCATTTCCAGTATGGTACCCACCATATGACATTATATTTACCTGCTTTCTGTAGTGTATTTTACCTGGAGGAAACATTTAACTGGGAATTCTATGTAGCTAGTAGGCCATAAGGCAATAAACAAAACTTGGATAACATTTTGCTAACTAGTTAATGAAGAAAGTAAATTAACATGTTTTGAACTTACTTGTTCATTTACTTTTCATTTACTTCTTCAGTTTCTTAGAAAGGAAATTATATCTCTTGACTGGAACGCAGTTCCAATTGAAATGGGGAAGAGGAAGACCATGCCACTGCATGGTGTACTAAAGAGTAAGCTAAATCCCTTCTAAGTCCTTTTTTTCTGCCTTGTAAATCTGCCCAGGACACTAATGGTGAAGCAGCTAAGGGTGATGTGATTTCAGGGCATGCAGCTTTGCCAGGGTATTGGTGGAGCTCAAATAGGATGGTGAAGCTCTTGTGTTTAAAGTAGTTATGGAGAGTCCTCTAGTCATCTAAATTGGTGAATGAATGAAGGCTGTATGCGTACAAACAGCTTGGGTACAAATTCATGAGCATTGTTAACAAGGACCTGTGTGTTATAGCTGTAAATGGGACACTTGTACAGTGAACTTAATAGTACTATACTATCCTCGTGGCCAAGGAATTATTGGTAATATGTGGGATGCTGGAAACAAGGTCAGAGTGCATAATCTGGGAGCAGTGGACATAAAGGAGGCAGAAACCCTGATTGTAGAATGTTTAAAGGGAAATTTAGGTATCCATTGAGTTACAGAAAATGTACAGAATCCCTAAATTACAAATTATGAACTCACATTAAGAATACTGCCTTATTTTCTT
Organism: Burhinus bistriatus; assembly: GCA_013397275.1. Taxonomy (NCBI): domain Eukaryota; kingdom Metazoa; phylum Chordata; class Aves; order Charadriiformes; family Burhinidae; genus Burhinus; species Burhinus bistriatus. The sequence goes on along the minus strand of VYXH01011339.1, from coordinate 8,226 downwards.
TACTACAATCTCAAGATATTCTACTGAATGAAATGTGATATATTTTTTCTGACATCATGCAAAAACTAAACCAATATATTTGTCAGAAGACATGTTGCTGGATTTAATGGCATACACTCCTAACTAAGAAAATATCTGGAGTTAACAGAGCAAGATTTTTTCAGTACATAGATGACTGCATTTCTCTTGTAAATTTTAAATTGCCGAGAGAAATGCATGTTGATTAGTTCAGAAAAAAAACACTTTAATAGAAGTCAAAGAAGCTGGACTGCCAGCCCTGAGGAACTGTATGAAGAAGAGCATATTGGTGGTGCATGTATCAGAATTCTAAGAAGCACCTCTAATGCTTTTGATTTTTTGGTCATGTTTCAATCTAGTTCCTAACCAGGTTTTCTTTTTTGCTTGGTTTAAATTTTGTTTTCCCTGTCAGGTGTTTAGACCTGCAGTAAGTCAGGCAGCCTACAAGCTGTGTTCGTGTCCTTCTTCCTTAGCTAGTCCTGATTAGTATCCAACTGGAGGGTTAAAAGGTTGCTGAACTTCTTGAAGAAGGTATAAGATGTATAGTCATCATCTATTCCCTTGCCAAATACATATCTGAGAATACGATTCTTCTTAAAATAGAAGCTTACGGCAAGGTGTGTCTTTTTTAGCATCCAAAATGGGGATCTGAGAATAAGACCACTTAGGCACTGGCTGTAGGCTTAGGATACTAACTTTAATCATATTAAAAAGCAGACTCCTAGACCTATTATTTTATTACTATTTAACTCATCCTCCTGTTAGTGACTTTACGAAGTAATTAATAATGGTTTATAAAGTCATCATTATGACTGCGCCTAGTACTGTGCTATCACTTGCTGATTTCCCTCATTCCCACCCTTTACAACTAGGATGACTAGGATGGGAAGGTATTTTGTTTCCTATTCTTTTGCCAGTTTAATCTCTCAATAATTTTTAACTTATCTTGTAATTTATAGGTAATTTTGACAGAGAACACTCTGCTACTTGTATGATCTCACTGTGCAAGTAGTGCTGGAATCTTTCCTGTGAAGAATCTGTGCCTGATATCTGCCCCTCACTAAGGTTTTAAGGCCTGATGGTATGCTGAAGTATAATTCTCTCTAGCAGTTCTGGCAGAGCTTGCTGTGGATGGTTGCTCTGGAAATAGATGCTCTGGATGCCTATGGACAGGAGGAAGAGATTCTGTAAATTTAAGGTCTATGTTCATAATCTTTGCATTTACTTCCAGAGTGTCACAGTATTTGTGTGTCTAAATTAATGTCCTCCTCTTATAGGTGGTCTTTTCTGCTGTATATCTAGACCTATCACATGGGTTTTTGTGTTCTATTTAAAACCTAGCAATGCACCTAGCTTTGAGTAAAGGCTCCTCAGTTGATGACAAAGCTAAGCCTACAGTGCCAGCTGTTTCTGACCATTCTATCTAGCCCAATATAGAGCTTACACTAATAGCTTCATATACTTGGTCTTCTGCACACTAAAAGCTCTCAGAGAAGTATGCAGGTTTAGTGACATATTCAGCTCCCAAACCTGCAGTACTTGGAGTCAGTGAAAACGCTGCTTGAAGGAGGACTGCACACTCAGGCTTTGTATGAAACAACTAAGAACACTATGGTAAGATTAGTAGGGTAATTGATTACTAATAGTATGCTGTAGTAGAAGCCAAAGGATGCGGGGTCCCTTATGCCCTAGATATCAGATCTTTGGAATTTGTTGCCAGAGCATCTTGTAGTTACAGTTTACAGTGGCTAAAAAAGGGGATGGGGGGTTCATGGGAGAGACATTCATTGATGGTTAGTAAATGTATAAGAACCACCTCTCCTTCAGAATGTACCCTGAGCTCAAAATAGGAGGAGGCTGGGGAATACAAGAGGGAAGTATGTTTGCCCTCTTCTTATTCTTCCACAAGCATCTGCTTGTGACCTTGGAGGCAGAGTAAAACGCTAGCTGGACCTGCTGAGCCAAAGCAGTATGGCTGTTCTGAAACACGGTGGAGCTCTAATAATTAAACCTTTAAATAACAACATGCTAACAGGTTTTCTGGTGTACAAAGTGAGTATAAAACCTATCCTGCCCTATTGTAAGCCAGGTTTGGTATATTTAAGTCATTTCCTTAGTGATTTTTACAAGATGATAAACTTACAAATGGAAATTCTTTTAAGCCATAAATACCATGCATGCTGTCATGCCTATAAGTACAGATAAAGCCAATGGGATGTTAAAAACAGTTGAAGTGCATTCCTTCTCTACCTGCTTCACTCAGATGAAACTGTCTGCTATCAGTTTGAATGTATGGTGTTTGACCCTTGCTTGTAGATATAAATGAAATAGAGCTCCCATCACTTAGTCACAATGCACCGAATGACAAATTTGTCCACAGCAGTTGACCTGAAAAGTGGAGGCTTAACCTTACATGGAAGCCTCTGAAGTTTCTTGCATCTGCTTTGTCTCTGTAAACATTCTCCAGTCCTTCCCCATCTTATTCATTACGGACAAGGCTTCTGGGACTCTACAGTTGCAGACCTGTTCTCTCAATTTTATATTCTGTTACACACTTCTTGATTTTGTGTTTTTTGCGTTATGTGTCTCTGGAGAAAAAGGATGGAGTAACATCCACTGTACTTTACTTGGGTTTGTGCTACTCTTTTCTTGAGTCAAACAAACTCATTTTTTAAGAATGTAATTTAATGTATTTCAGGATATGCCTTCTGTGCATATTTTTTTATCATGCCACAGTATTTGCATTGTTACACTTCTTTAAGGTTTTCCCATCACAAATCTGAGTAATATAGGTAAGAAATTGCATTACCTGGTAGTGCCTGATTGAAATACAAAGTTGTGAAAGTAATATTTAGAGGTGGTATGTACACACATTATTGTTTACTGATCATGAGATCCACACAGAGGTACAAGAAATCACCTCCACAGTGTGAATCCAAAGGTGAAAAACAATTGATGGGCATTCTTTTAAATTTCCTGTATATGGAATTAGCAGGTTACCAGCTCTAGTCTTTGCATCATACTGAACAGAAGCAGAACAGAAAAATGACTTCTGGAGTCAGTGTCTTAAACCTCTAACCTTAAACATTTGCAAAAAGAGATATTATTTCTCTTTATGCTTTCTAAAACTCTCAATTGTAACACCATGTCCCAAGGATGTGGAAATTCAGGGACAATACACAGATAATTCTTTTGTAAATAGGGATCATTGACCGAACTCATGCTAGGAGAAAATTGATGTTGTCACATCTAGAACATCATTTATCCAAATATTTTCTGTTCACCTGGGTCAAAGAGAGGGGAGAGGTGTGATATAATGTTATCATTCAGTTCTACTGTATAATTTAATTCTTAGAAATGAGATACTCCCAATTTCATATTTAAATCAAGAGATGAGAATGTTGTTGCCTTTCTTACATGTATTCAGGAGAAAGTATTTTTCCTTTATCTGTTTTCTTTCTGTATGCTGTAGATCTTTCTTGGGCATTGGGCAACACTTTAAACTACATCGCACAACCTGAAAGTAAAGGATTCCAAGCTGGAAGGCTGAAGAAACTTTGCTTGTTTTGGGCAAGTTCCTGACAAATTTCTATACTTCCATTGCTGTCCAGTAAGGGAAAAGGTCAGCCCTGGCTGTTTCCACAGCTGCTTGTTCAAATTTACAGAGAGAATAAACAGACACAGTTATGTTCGTCAGGTCAATTATAGTAGATCTTGCTGCAAGATCATGATGAGGAGTTGGAGTTGGGACTTGACTGCTTATCTTAAAGTTACTTTGCTCCTGTATGCTACACTAAGTGGAGCATAAGCAGCCAGGGAAAAGCATAACTGAATTTCTTCATCAGCTTTTCGTTTCTTTGGAACATGGAAAATATATTACTGAGAGGGAAACAGTCCTGTTCTTCTTCCTATATGTGCTTATGACTATCGTGCACATATTTATGACTATTTTGCACGTTTATTTGTGTGATTTATTTGCATACAACGTAAGGGGAAAGGGACCATCTGTACTACATTAGATCAAAGGTCTATTTTGCCCAGTATCTTGTCTGGGCCTGGTAAAGACCAAAAGGACAAATCAAGTATACAGTGAATATTCCCAGAATATTCTTTCCGTATTTCTTGAGCTGTGGCTCAACACCTTCCATGAGCATATCCATCCTTTCAGAACACGTGCAAATGTTTTGCAACCATGATGTCACCAGGAATAACTGCACGTCAAGACCAGAATGTTGTGTTTACTACAGAAATTACTTAGCTACTGCAGAAAGTCTGGGCTTTCAAAGAAATACAGTTCTGAATTATGATCCCACTTAGAAAGTTCTGATTTGTCTTCTTGAAGGCTCTGAACTTAAGGTTCAAAGTCCCTGTGGAAGTTAGAATGGAGGTACCTGCATCACAGAGACACAGGCCTTTCTGTTTTCTTTTCAACTTGACATGTCACTACAATGCCTTTCAATAAGGTAATGCAGAAGAAGGAGGATCGCATTAGAAATCCCCCTCCATCTCTCCCTCCTTGCAGGCACAAGCCCTTGCATGAGAAACAAAATTCTCTCAACTTCATTGAGAGAGGATCAAACACCTTCTGCTGTTGTTCCCAGGCATTGTTAATTGTTGTTAATTTCCAACACCTCATTAATTATTTGCTATTAAAGATGTGAGGCAAATGCCCTTCACCCATGGATAGTCACAAGAATGGACCATTAATAACTACAAAAATGTTTTACTTTTGAAGTTGAAAGTGAACTTGTATGAAAGTCACTTTGTTTGCAAGAAAAGCCTGATGCAGCATCAGGGTTTCATTTCATAAAGGGCTGGTATGAGCAATACCTTAACTTGCAAAAGAAACAAAACAGGGAACAGTTGATAAAACTGGACTTGATGTAATAGACAGAATACTGTGTTTAGAAGCAGCCTCCCCTCCACACTACTTCTCATTTAACTTGTTTTAAAAATTGAGAATTTTGATTCAGTACATTCTGATTATACTTCCCATATATAAAAGTTTTAAATCCTATAAAAAACTCACAGTGGGCTTTATTCTTTAGTATGCAAAGCAGTACATTAGGGTAGTATTCTTATTATGTTAAGTCTGAGAAGCCTCAGTCAGGACTGAGACTATATAATATTAGCAAAAGTAGTAGTACGACACAGCCTCCAGTCAAGGAATTCACAGCATAGACAGAGAAGTGGATGAAGGGAGCTTGAACATTCCTCTGAAGTACAAATGTGTTTCCTAAGGTGATGATCGGGAATTGTCCTGTATCCTAGGAGCTGGGAAAGGATACTCATGATTTTTGTGGCAGTAGCATAACAGAAAATGAATTTCTGCCCCTTCCCAGCTTGTTTTCAAAGCTGAGACTGTCAGAATGGTTTCCACAACAGCAAGGTTNAGGTCTGTGTCCTTCTGTTGGGGGATCCAGAGCTGGACACAGTACACCAGGTGACATCTCATGAGAGTGGAGTAGAGGGGCAGAATCACCTCCCGCGAACTGCTAGCCACACTTCTTTTGATGCAGCCCAAGATACGGTTGGCTTTCTGGGCTGCAAGTGCACATTGCCGTCTGACATTGTGCTTCCCATCCACCAACACCCCCAAGTCCCTCTTCTCAGGGGTGCTTTCAATCCATTTTCCGCCCAGCCTGTATTTGTGCTTGGGATTGCCCCAACCCACGTGCAAGACCTTGCACTTGGCCATGTTGAACTTGATGAGGTTCACACAGGCCCACCTCTCAAGCCTGTCAAGGTCCCTCTGGATGGTGTCACTTCCCTCCAGCATGTTGATTGCTCCATACAGCTTGGTGTCATCTGCAAACTTGCTGAGGGTGCGCTCAATCCCACTGTCCATGTCACCAACAAAGATGTTAAACAGCGCTGGTCCCCAATACCAACCCCTGGGGAACGCCACTCGTCACTGGTCTCCACTTGGACCTCAAGCCGTTGACCACAACTCTTTGAGTGTGACCATCCAGCCAATTCCTTATCAACTGAGTGGTCGATCTATCAAATCCATGTCTCTTCAATTCAGAGACCTTCTTAGACAAAATTTTGACTAAATCTACAGGTAATGTCCAATAACCTCTTCACTGTTCGCTTTGGCTTGTGTATCTGCTTTACTGTAGCCATACAGCTGCTATCAGAAATCCATCAGCTATCATTTCTTGGACTTGCTTGTCTTTGGCTCTTGATGCCTGATACTCAGGTAAGGTGGCAAGCTTTAAGGCTGTTCTTTCCCTCCTTTCTCTGTTCTGGAAAAGGTACCATCAAGTTAATCTTGAAATATGTCCGTTCTGTGGCTTCTTTTTCTGTTTTTACCTCTGTCAGCTTTCACTTTTTTCTGGAATGTTCCGTCACTCACTGCACAGACATTTGGTAATGACAGCTCCATGGCTGGCTGGAAATCAGTTTTAGGTTATACCCCGAAAACCAGAATTAGATTAGAGGCTGGTCATCTTTCACCGCTTTAGCTGCAAGGACTGAGTAACTGCCAAAGAGGGGCAGTAACTTCTGCTGCTGCTGCTGCAGCCAAGTCCAAGTAGGGTTGTGAATCAAAGGCTTCATTTGCTGTTGTTCACAGCCTGGTATATTCACTTCAATTAACTTTAAAAAAAAAATTCGTATTCATATGTAAGGTCATGAATTGCAGCAGCTGGGAAGTTTGCACACCACCCCTCTGTGCCTCTGTTATGGCCTCCACACATACTTCAGGGAGTGGGTGGGTTGTAGTTTCAGTATTTTCTACAGAGTTTTAATTTCTTTAGCTGCTGCAGCTTATTCCAAAACGAACCGTGAAGCAGAGCCAACAGGTCATCTGGGCAAAGACTGAAGAATCCTGTTCTCTTAAGCCAAGTTACTTATAGAAATAGTTCCATATATTATCCGTTGCACAGGAAATCTGAAGCAGAGCCACGAACTGTATCCGTGTCTTCTGAGCTATGTTACACCTTCTTAATAACAGAACTATCTTCCAAAGTCAGACTTGAATTCAATGAGTTGAGCCAAAATTTAAAATTCTTTGACATCCAGCTTACAAACTAGTCAGTGTAGGGGTGTTCGGACGGCTCCATAGCTGTTACTGCAGTCGCCCTGATGCTGCAGAAGCTCCTGTTCTCTCCTCTGAGAGGAGGGTGGGGATTCATAATGTTGTTGGATCTGAGCTAATTAGGATATCACCTAAGTAGCGCTGCTTTTGTCTTTTTTTCTTTGCTCCACAATGTGAAATAATGAAGAAAATAACACAGACATATCTTTTCTTCTCTAAAACCTTCTGTGCATATTTTATATCTAAATGGTGCTAGCTTTGAAGTCTGAAAAGGGCCATTAGATCATCTGTTTATTTGTATAGATTGTAAAATTTCAGCTCTCCTAACATTGTCTCACACCTTTTACTGTACCATGAGATCTTCTCCGTAGGCCTCCAGCCTTGGTTTGTAGAGATATCAAAAGGCAAGACATCCACCATTGTCCTGATTATTTTCCCCCAACAGCTAATAAGCCTTAGCAATTAACCATTCAGTAGTCAAAAATAAATGTTTTATGTAAAAAAATACACTGGTTTTCCAAATACTTAAATGTTATCCTGAAAAATACACAACATATTGCAAACTCACAGTTAGATTAAAACACTGGATTTTATCCTATAGCCTTGTCTCGAGATTCCCTTGAGAACAGACGAAACCTTCCCAGGAAGTATTTTCACCAGATGCCAGATCTGTATTTGTTTTAGAAGAGCTGAAGTATAATGAAGTACCTGACTTAAGACTTTACAAGATAAGAAGTGCCTGGTTGGTGCTAAAGCTTCAATTTTAGTTCACTCTTTATTATGGGAGTTGTTCTTTCTGGGAGTTTGAGCTGTGATCAGGAGCACAGCCAGGACAAGTAAGGCACGTGAACCCTGCCCTAAATGCTGATAAACTAACATAGCTGAGCAGTCACTTATACTGGAGATAGATCTCTTTCAGGCACTAGTTCAGCTGAATTTATTCCCAGTCACCTCCAAGAAAGACTCGCTAAAAATGGAATGCACCGCAATGATATATGACTTTTAAAAGTTTGTAATCTGTGTGCCTACAAGTGACTGTCAGGAGGTAGTAAGAAAAGGGGAAACACCAAAGCCTTCCTTTACACATGTGCATATCAACATGTGCACATGCTAATACAGACATAGAAACTCGCATGTGTGTATATAATCATGGAATCATGGAATTT
>VYXH01011338.1:144293-175574 GCA_013397275.1 Burhinus bistriatus | reverse complement strand
CTTGTCACAGACCTCCAACTAGACTCTGTGCCAGTAACCACAACCCTCTGAGCTCTCTCTGCCAGACAGTTTTCAATCCATCCCACCGTCCATTCATCCAACCCACACTTCCTAAGCTTGCCTATGAGGATGCTGTGGGAGAGTGTCAAAAGCCTTGCTGAAGTCAAGGTAGACAACATCCACTGCCCTCCCCTCATCTATCCGTCCAGTCATGCCATCGTAGAAGGCTATCAGATTAGTCAGACATGACTGCTTTGAGGTGACGCCCAGAACGAGCTGTTCCATCATCTTTCCAGGGATGGAGGTGAGGCTGACTGGCCTGTAGTTTCCCGGGTCTTTCTTCTTGCCCTTTTTGAAGACTGGCGTGACATTGGCTTTCCTCCAGTCTTCAAGCACCTTGCCTGTTCTCCAGGACCTTTCAAAGATGATGCAGATGCCTACATATGTTTTTATTATAGTGAGCAAAATCTAGTCAATGAGTGGAAAGTACATGTAATTTTTAGAAAAGAGATCTCAAATAATTGTTTTCTATTTTGGTACCTTTGAATTTTAACTTGCAGTTTGCATTTTTTTTTAAATAAAAAATTGTCTTGCAAACATTTAGATAGCATCATCTTCTGAGCTTTTATTATCTGTAAAGGAATGCTACAAATAAACAGAGATTCACAGAATTTTGATTAAAGTTTTTTCGTAGTCCATAAAATTTAGTTTTAGATGAATGCAAAGACCTTGTAAATTTCTAGGTTAAAAAGAAATAATGAAAAAAACCCCACCTTCAACATTTACATATTTTAAAACACTACCAAAGCTTCTAAATAATATCAAGTTATTTTTTTACTTGAAATAATTGTTTCTCAGTCTATGAAGCACTGAAAAGATTAATCTAAAAATACATATTTTTAAAGTAATATTTCAAGTAGACATGGGTGAAATAGATAAAAAATTACACCACTCCTTAATCCTGAAAGGGTGTTCGTCATTTTAAGAAGAATACTTTCTCTTAAAAATCATGACATTTTTGAAAAAGTTCAGTAGCACACTTAAAATGATCCCTTCGGTGTGAACTTTAAATTGAAAGGTCATAATTTTGGGGTTTCGTTTTAAATTGTTCCTCAGCTGGGGGCTTTGTGCTCGCCATGCTAACAAAGGGTGCTGTGGAAGTCTATGAAAACCAAAGTATCTTTATCTCAGACACCATGAGTTGACTGCTCATAACTTGTAGTATTCGTAATCCCCCTTCCCTCCACTTCCTCCAAATGTAGTGAAGAAACCCATTCTCATATAAGAAATTTTGTTCTATGAAAATGACAGGAAATGTTGGTTTATTAGTGACACCAAAAATCCTGGGTTTATCTCTGAGTTCCTTTACACTAGCTGCATATTCTGCGAAAGCTTCCCAAGCGTGACTTTGCTTACAGGTGAGATTTTCCTTTCTAAAATTCAAACTCCTGTGTTCAAAGTATTTATAAACCACAGGAAAGAAGAGCAAAAAGCCCTTTTTATCCAGTGTGATTTTAACAGGGTTTTTTAATTTGCTTTAGTTCTTTGAAGATGGTCGTGTTGCTGCCTGGACATCAGGCAGGCACGCAAACAGGGCTGCGCAATCGATTTTCCGTATATAATGTGTGGTCTATACCACCCGGATTGACTGAGGTAGGTTAATATGGCAGGCAACTGCTCCAAAATGAGAATTTTTCCATTTTAATAATTAAATAAATGCCAAATTTCTTGCTGTAGTGTTCAGATCTGAGACTGGTGGCCGTTTAGCTTCGCTGTCCTTTGCCATGGGAGCTCAACCTCGCGGTTCTCTGGATTAGAGGGCAACTGGCAGGGCAGTTATTTGATAAGATATGGCAATTTCCAAAAGGGAAGTTACAGCAGTTGAGTTTTGGCTAAAATAGCAAGGTATTTTAGAGCTGTGCTCATTTTCTGGTATACTAATCAGGCAAATTGGACAACTAATGCAGCACAGCAACATGTGGGGCAAAACACGCAAAGGTAAATCAGTACAAACATGAGGAGATCCAAGTGAAGACAATCCTAGCTCTGCATATTGCTGAAGTTGGATCCAGGGCTGCTAAAGGCTGAGTATAATTAGCAATAAAAGCAATGCCTTGGTTTATTGACCATTATTTCCTGGGTGGAGGGGAAATGATTTGATTAATTAAGGATCTAACTGTTGACGAGAATTGGTAAGACCAACGTGGTCTTTCAGACTGCTGCACGGTTCAGTGGGAGAGTTTGTTTTCTGAAAATAGCTTGTTTCTGAGCATCCTTCTAAATACACATTTTGGTGTTATTGGTGGAGGAAACACTAAATAAATTTATCATGCATATAGTGTTTTGTGGGAAAAATATTATTTAGGTGAAAAGTTTGTGTGTGTGTGAGTGAGATGTGTATAATTTTTACTAATAGTGCTGAGCAGTTTGCTGCTGTAGAACCCACACGCCTCCTCGGGTGAAGCTTCCTGGGACCTATGATTTAGGGAACATGATTAAAGCTCCTTCTGCCCTGACTCATGTTTGTGAAATTATTCCTGGTAATAGTTACGAGATAAGCTCTAAAGGTCAAAACTCATGGACCACGTTGCTCTGGTGGGAGATTTTCGCTGTTGTACTGCTGCTTTGGTTTCTTAAACTGATTATGCTCTGATTGTCCCCCAATTCTGCCCTTTGGCAGGGTAGTTTAAGTATGGTGTCACTCACAAAACTTGCTTCTAGGACTTGAGAATCTCTAAGAAAGTCTGTATAACTCCTTTATATACCAAAAGAATCAACGAGGCTGTGGCAAAAGCCTTGAGGGAAAAGGCTGTGGATGTTGTCTACCTGGACTTTAGTAAAGCCTTTGACATGTTTGCCCACAACATACTTCTGGAGAGAGTGGGTGCTCGTGGCTTGGATGGGTGCACTCTTCGCTGGGTCAAAAACTGGCTGGATGACCGGGCCCAAAGAGTGATGGTGAATGGAGTTAAATCCAGTTGGCGGCTGGTCACAAGAGGTGTTCCCCAGGGCTCAGTATTGGGGTTGGTTCTCTTTAATACCTTTATCAATGACCTGGACAAGGGGATCAAGTGCTCCCTCAGTAAGTTTGCAGGTGACACCAAGTTAGGCGGGAGTGTCGACCTGCTGAGGGTAGGATGGCCCTACAGAGGGATCTGGACAGGCTGGATCGATGGGGCGAGGTCAGTGGTATGAGGTTCAACAAGGCCAAGTGCCAGGTCCTGCACGTGGGTCACAACAACCCCCTGCAGAGCTACAGGCTTGGGGAAGAGTGACTGGAAAGCTGCCCAGCAGAAAAGGACCTGGGGGTGTTGGTCAACTCCCAGCTGAATATGAGCCAGCAGTGTGCCCAGATGGCCAAGAAGGCCAATGGCATCCTGGCTTGTATCAGGAATAGTGTGGCCAGCAGGAGTAGGGAAGTGATCGTCCCCCTGTACTCGGCACTGGTGAGGCTCCACCTCAAATACTGTGTTCAGTTTTGGGCCTCTCACTCCAAGAAAGACATTGAGGGGCACGTCCAGAGAAGGGCAATGAAGCTGGTGAGGGGTCTGGAGCACAAGTCTTCTGAGGAGCGGCTGAGGGAACTGGGGTTGTTTAGCCTGGAGAAGAGGAGGCTGCGGGGAGACCTTATCACTCTCTACAACTACCTGAAAGGAGGCTGTAGCGAGGTGGGGGTCAGTCTCTTCTCCCAAGTAACAAGTGATAGGACAAGAGGAAATGGCCTCAAGTTGTACCAGGGAAGGTTTAGATTGGACATTAGGAAAAATGTCTTCCCCAAAAGGATTGTCAAGCATTGGACCAGGCTGCCCAGGAAGTGGTGGAATCACCATCCCTGGAGGTATTTAAAAGACGGGTAGACATGGTGCTGAGGGATATGGTTTAGTGGTGGTTTTGGCAGCGTTAGGTTAATGGACTCTATGATGTTAAAGGTCTTTTCCAACCTAGGTGATTCTATCATTCTGTGATTCTAAAATAAACATTTTCAAGTCTGTGGACTAGATTAACTTGAATACAAGACTCTTCAAGAATTAACCAAGGAGTGCTCTGAACAGCTATTGGTTTTTTAAGAAATCCAGAAAATGTGGAGGGTCACATGTGTGATAGAAATATACAGCTTATAGATCTAGGAAGGGAAATTATTTGGGAAAACAGTGACTTGGAACAGAATTTGGTTACCACAGTAAAACATCTCAAGGTGAACTTCAACTGCAGTGCTCTGGGAAAAGGGAAAATGTTACTTTGTCTATGAAAAAGAAGAGAAGCAAGTAGATTGTAAATTAATAATTCACTATGAATGTAAAATCTAGTTGCATCTTGAAGTGACAGTCCATGGCAAAATGTGTATACTTGCACACTGACCATTCATGCATCCTGTCGTTTTACCCAAAAAATGTTTGAATCGCTTCCTTTATGGAAAGTTTGTATGTAAAGCTCTGTACCACTTCCTTTCCTCTTGTGTGATCACGGAGCTGGACTGCTTCAGGTATGAATGATTTCTCAATTGTGTAGGCTGTTCTGGTGTTTTGAGCACTGTTTAGTTCCGAGCACTCCTGAGTTTGGTTTGGACTAGGATCTCAGTATCTTCTCTGAAGAAAACCTTTCAGGTGTGTGCAACATGTTATGGTCATATTCCTGTAAATGGGAAGCATTGCCATGAGTTGCGTGATTTATTGGGGATTTTTAAGTTTTTTCTCTGAAGAGGAAGTGAGTTGATGCTCCAGGTTTATCATGTGCAAGAGGCTCTGAGACCCTTCTGGGGGTCTTGGTGTCCTACGTAGGTCCTACACCAACCAAAATCCATGTGTACCGTACCGCTGTGCCTTGGCACCAGCAACAACCATCAGCGTTGGGACAGGACACAGACCATGCTGTGAAGTGATCTGATGGTGATTCCTGACCGCAGTGCTCCTTACCTTTCTTTGGAGTGTTCCAAAAGCAGGGCCACTTGGTGTTTCTATCCCGTGTTCCTTCATGCTGCTGTGCGTGCAGAGTCAGAAGGAAGATAAGGGTTGGAATAGGTGAGTTCCTGGTTCCTTCACGTGAGGCTACCTGGAAAGGATGCTCTGAACACAACAGAGATGCTTGCCCTATTCCGCTCTGTTTTTCTCTTTGTTCTTTGGGGTGGGCAATCTTCCCAGTCTTTTCTTGAGGAGACTGAGAAAGCTGCAAGAATGACTAGGCATGACTGTAGAATGAGGTCTTTCGGTCTTATTTGTTATATCTGGCACAAAACTCCATTTTTTAAATTTACATGTGTTTTCTGTTGAACTTTCTGCCTTATAAAGGCAATACTGAATTATACAAATGTGCAACTGAATATGAAGATATACCTGTTGCAATTTATTTCTCTGATTATTAATATTGCACTGAGAGAGAGGTAGGAGGTACGGTATGGCATTATTTTGGGTAATGACAGGATTACAATCCTTGCATAGTTCAGCTGCGATAAATAGAGGGAGTATATTCAATTCAATCGTCAAGTATTATCATGCTTAGGCTTCTCTAGATTTCCTCATGGAGTGAATGAGTATTGATTTTTAGTTTCTTCTACCCCCTATAGAAATCGGTGTATTTATAGAGTAGGCTATAACCATCATTATTATTATTTTAGATTTCCTATTTCATTAAGTAGCTACCAGTTTTGCTGCAAGATGATTGCCATAGAAGTCCAAATTATTTCAACGGGCAAGTGAAAAAAGATGCAAGTTGAAGGTAATTATTATGCCTCTTCACTTCCAGTTTATGGTTTTCAGATTTGGAGTTATGAATTAAAAAGCCAGATTCTCAGGGTGCGTAATATAATCTCATTTAAACTGAAGATTTATGTAGCTAACTAACTCTTAACACGGTTCCATTTTCAAATATTACATTATATAGAGTGGGACTAGTTTAACTTTTTATCATCTGAAATGTGGATCAGATAAGTACAAGCTGTTGAATTTTACAGACTTCAGCACTATAGTTTGACTTTTATCTCCTCTTCAATTATTTTAAATAAATAATTAAGTTCTAAATGCAAATTTTTTAATTTAATTGACCTTTGCAAGATTAATGGAAAAATTTATCTTTTGCTCTGCATAGTTCAGATATTAAAGCAATCCTTTTTCTTTATGAAGTCAATTTTAGGCCAGGAGGAGAGATCATTACTTATGGGTCGCTTGAGCTACTTATTTTTACAGTTGTATTTTATAGTAGTGAATGAAATACAGATTGCACTTGTAAAGCGGTGAAATAATTAGAAGTAAACACAAGGTGTATGTTAATTTGGGTTCCTTTACCGTCTCATTTTCGTCTAGCGATATGTATGTATTCATCTCATAAGCCATTTGATTCCTGCGGTCGCTCTTTGCCTATAAATTATTGTATGCTGGGGGGGAACTACTTGACCATTTTTATATCAGCTGCAGAACTTGTGTTTAGGGTGGAATTGCGTGTACCTGAAACACGGTGTTATAAAACCATTGGTACTGAGATTGCACAGTGGAAGAATCAGGTGAAGTTTCTTCTTTTAAAGTAGGCTTTGTCTTTATGCATTTTTGTTTTTCGTTGTGAAAGTGAGAACAAGAGTATCATCCTCACTTCTAGCTTTTTCCTGGAATTTAAAGTCATTGACTACACAGGGATTATTTGTATACCTAAGCATTTTGCATAAGTAGTAGTAATACGGTCTGGCTCTGCGTCCCTACTGTCTACTTCATAGAAGAAAGGGGGGTGAACAGGAAGCATAACAGTGAATAAAGTCTCCGACTGCCTCCTTTCAGCTCCGTTATGGAACCAGCCTGCAAACTCCTCTGGGGATGACAGTGTTTAAAAAGGTAGTTAGCCAGCAGGAAGAGTTTTTGGGTTCCTGTTGTATCGTGTCTTCCTAAAGATAATTGAATAAGGACTTACTCTAGATTTTATTCTTCCAACCTAAGCAGCAGTATTTTATGTATTTAATGAAAGATGAAATCTAGTTATGTTAACCAGATTGCTGCATTTCTTTTAATACCATGCCTACTTGTAACCCTGTTGTATTTGGAGAGTGTGACATACTTAATTTCACTGGATGGATCCATCCTTTTATATGAGAGGAGGACATCAAGAGAGCCGAGGTGCATCCCTGGGGGACAGGCGATGCCTGGGACCTGCCCGCTCTCCTGCCAGGAGCAAGGGCAGGAGTTTCTAGCACTCCAGGCAATACTCCGCTCCCTTACTGAATTTTTCACCTCTTAATTTTATCTGCTACTTGCCACTTCTGTGAAACTGTCAGTGTTGCTTAACTTTAACCGGCTCTGCTTTAGTGAAGAGGGATGCGCAAGGCGCTGGCTCAGGAGTAGTCGTGATGCCGTTTAAAAGGAGGTTTTTTTTCTTGATACAGAGTCCTTTCTGCTGAGCGTTTTGTTCTCAGGACAGAGGAATATTTCCAGTAAAGTTGAAACTCCTTTTATGGGAAGTGGTGAAATGATCTGTCCAGTGTCTTTAATAATTCCGTACTGTTACTTTAATAGGACTTCAGGTAACTGTCATTGAAACGTCTGCTGCACCATCAGAAAGTTTGTCATTTTTTTCCCCGTAAGTCATCCTGACAGGTGACGTGAGACGGTACCGTGCAGACGTATCATCAGCATTGCCAATGAGCTGACCTTTTCCTCTTCGTTCACTTCATTTGTATTTGAATAATTTGCATCCCTGTAACGATGCTTGGTTGTCTGAGTAGCTGTCACAACGGCTTGGGCTCGTTTCGTGACAAAACCCAGTAGTTTTATAACACGATTGTTTCATTATTCATGAAAACTGTTGTTACTTTATCCCTCCTACCGCACAAGCAAGGTTAGCCAGAGAGAAACAAAACCTGTTTTGCATTTGCAGGATTGGCTATTAAATATTTTTACATAATGCCGTATTTTTATACTAATATCTCATGATTTATTGAAAACTTTCCTTGTAGGAAATTTGGATAGTACCCACGAGGCAAAGAAGGTTAAGATGAAATTCTAGTCCCTTTTCCTGAAGCAAGTATATGTTTCAAGTTGTGCGTTTTAAGATCTTTTATATTTTCCTTGATAAGTAATTACTGTGAAGGGCAAGGTACAGTTACCCTTGCACAACGTCAGCCGTCGTTATCCTAGCCGTTCGTAGTAAATTGAATGCCTGTTTCAATCTGAATTGTCTTTTTTTTTTTTTTTTCCTTCTTTCTATATAGATTCTATAGATTCCTGTATACAACAAGAACAAATTTGGGGAGAAAAGAGGTGCAGAGAATTGGAGACAAGAAACATAGTTGTAAAGTAGCTGCAGATTACTACAGTAATTTAAGTGGAGAAAGACTTTTACAGCTAAAATACATTTCGGCTTCATTATTTTGATGCACAGCGCAGTGACAAAGTTGGGTGATGTTCAAGAGGTTCCCTTTCACTGCCTTCTGCTTCTTTTAGGATCAAGCCCATGTGATCTCTACAGATCACTTAAAAACTGAAACCCCCCAGTTTAGTTGGTGATTGTAACCCGATGTCCAGTTTATCCATTTTCTCCTGCAGTCTGTTGGCTCCAGGAATCGTTGGTCCATTCGTGAATGCCTCGCCGGTGAAACGCGCCTTGGAGACGGGAGAAATCGGCATAATGGAAAAGTGAAGCAAAGAAGCTGCGTTTGTGTAGGGGTAAATTTGGAAGGATGAGTGACTGATTTAGGTTACAGTATTTATTTTCTGGTTTGATTTCTGCGTAAAGCCTTCCAATTTACTCCACATTCCATAGGCTGAGGAATAAATAGTGGAGCAACATTATTGATAAAAAATGCAGAGACAAAACTCAATACGAGTATTTTTAACGCAAGAGGAAGCAGAATACTGATGATAAAAGGCATATATGTTTAAGAAAAAGAGCTAGGATTTAATTTTGTCATGTTTTACTTTGAGTGTAACTATAGTCTTGAAAAATTTTATTTTATCTCTGATGCTTTCATATATTCTGCCTACTGCCGTATTCGAAATACCATTTTGTGCGATATTTTTCTCTCCATAGCTCTCTTTTGCTCAGACCTCTTCACTTTCTAGCTGGCAAGCGTGTTGTTGGGGGTGTTTTTGTATCTTCTCACATGACATGAGGTGTCACTGTGCTAAATAGGGTGTACACAGTATAAATAAAAACATGGTTAAAAAATGGGAAACATTGGTAGAGGTTCTGAGTACTAGGAGCCCTATTTAGTAAAGTTTTCCATACCTTAGAGCTTAATAAAAGTTATTTCAAACAGAGCTGTACAAGGAACTGTTGTTCAGAGTAATCTAGGCTGTATTCCTGGAGCTGGTGTGGATTTATTGTAGCCTGTTGGGGTAAAAAGTGCTTACATGCATATTTAATTTCCAGAAAAAAAAATTACCATATTGCCCATAATGATCCATTAACAGAAGAATGCAATCTGAATGCCCTCAATTAAATATTAAATATTGTTAGGCAGGAATGTTTTTCTAATTTATCATTCACTTAGAAAAATGTGGCACAATAATTAGATGAGAGCTGCTTTCCAGATCCATTGGGAGATGGATTCTAAATATGTTTGACTGTTCGGAACTAAGGTAATTTGTTGTCGAAATTTGACTCTAGGTAACTAACTATGAGTATTTATGTCAGCATTTAAGCAATACTGGATATATACTAGAAATCAAGTACCGGGTTTGCATCTGCTCGTGTACCACAGAGTGATGAAATATTCTCTGAAACAAAGGCAAAAAAGAGTTCGTAACGTTCCAGTTGCGTCTCTCTCTTCCACATGCATTGCCCCGGCAAAATCCAGGAAACTCAACCGGCATTTGCAGAATCGAATCATACCTCAGTGCCAGTAAGGACTGATGTTGTTAGTCATAGTTTCAGGCCTGATGTATTTTTTAAAATCCACTCTACAGGTTCTATCTAGGTGTTTTTCATTACATTCTTTATTTCTGGCTTGATTCCTGCAGTTACTGTGATACACTTTTGTAGCTCATGTGAGCTTTTTTATACGCCCAGCACGTGATGGTCTTTGCATGCAAATGAAGAACTCTTAATGATCTCTTGCTGTAGGAAAAAATAGCCAAAACAAAAACACCCCTTAGAGAGGAATACATTCATTCCTCTGCCTTTTTTGATTTTTAAATGTGAAGATCAGCAAGGAAGCAGTCTGCAGAAGAGGTAGCTTACAGAAACAGTACTTGTGCCACCTTTGTCTCAGTGCTGTATTTGTACTTTTTAATGATGAGGGTAGTTTTGGAACATTAAGAGCTTCTCCTGAGATGTCGGTTTTTGCTCAGGGTGAAGCGCGCTGGCCTCTGTGAATTCATCTTTCCATGGTAAACTTCATAAACTAGATTATTCCTTGTTCTTGTAATTGCCATGTATTTTGTCCCAGTTTCTTTTAGGGTCAAAATTCTTTTAAATTAATGCTAATTATAGAAAATCTCTTCTGGTCTGGGGGGATTTCAAAGCCCTTTCTTGTTGACTTTTGTTCCTAGTGTTTTCCTTTTGGCAACACTTATGGAATATGTTTCCCTCTTTATATGTAGAAATAGGTAAAGGAATAATAGTAATCCTGTGTGTTTGTGAAATGCCCTTCCCACACCCCTTCTTAGGTTGTAGTTGCATTTAATCACAAATGGTTTTCAAAGCTGTTGCTTGGTCTTCTGTTTTCCTTAAGTGCAAAGTCATCTCAAGAGCAATATATTTTAATTCTTCCCTAATTATTTTTCTATTTCAGATGATTCAGGAAATTAAAGCTGTTTTGGCAGCACAGTATATTAGATCTGCTATAACCACATTTCATGTCGTGTGAGCTGGTCTAAATTCCCTTTTATATTAGATTAGTGATTCTAGTTTAACATATAAGTATTTAGTATGCATTATAGCGTAATATATTTAATTTAATTTGCTTTTATGCCTTACTGTACATTTAATAAAGCAATTATTTAACCATTTACTACCAATGAATTATACTATGATATTGAAATTAATATTGTCTGTAATTCAAGAAGATAGATTAAGCAAGATGCAAGTATCTTCTCAAAGAAAAAGACAGGGGCCACATTTAGGCCATAGTACTGCGGTTATTTTGTCTTTCCTTCCTGAGTTTTGTAAGGAAATTTTACAGGAAAATTTAGGAAGTTGGCTCATAAAACCTGTGAAGTGCACATGGCTTTGTAAGTGTGTTACTGTTCACTACAGGAGACACTTTTATATACAATATTTTGCTTCACTTGTGTATAGGTTAGGATTAAGAGATTACTTTAAATAGTATGTTCATCAGCATTTGGCCCAGTCTTGTTGCTTTTTTCTCAGCAAGTCTTAGGCACAGCAGGAGCATTTACATACCAAGAGTGACAGAAGATGAACCTCTGCAGAACCACGATCACAGAATCACAGAATCACAGAATGGTTTAGGTTGGAAGGGACTTTAAAGATCATCTAGCTCCAACCCCCCTGCCATGGGCAGGGACACCTCCCACTAGACCAGGTTGCTCAAAGCCCCATCCAACCTGGCCTTGAACACCTCCAGGGATGGGGCATCCACAGCTTCTCTGGGCAACCTGGGCCAGTGTCTCACCACCCCTCAGAGTGAAAAATTTCTTCCTGAGATCTAATCTAAATCTCCCCTCTTTCAGTTTGAAGCCATTACCCCTCGTCCTATCACCACATGCCCTTGTAAAAAGTCCCTCTCCAGCTTTCTTGTAGGCCCCCTTCAGGTACTGGAAGGGGCTATAAGGTCAACTGGTTGCAACTGCGAAACAGATGTCTTGTGTACCACTCACAAAAGCATTAAGATGTTGATTGATGATTTTTTTTAAATCTTACCATCTTTAATAGACTTGGACTTCTGTTTTCAGTAGCATAAATCATATGGCTTATATATCAGTAGTATACAGACTAGATGCGACTGAGACAAATGTACTAATATTGTAGTGCTTGGTTTCACAGTGCTCTGCATTTTCTGCAGAAGTAATATCTGTAAAATTGCTATAGTAAAAATCCTGGGTTTTTTCTTTTTCTTTTCCCTTTGCTGCAGTATGGCTATCCAAGTCGACAAGTTCAATTTTGAGAGTTTCCCAGAATCCCCTGCTGATGGGACACAGTTTGCGAATACAAAGCAGCTGGAAGAAGAAAGGCAACAAGCAAAAGGTCTGGAGATTAACAGCAAGCTGGATATTTGCTGGAAAATTATATCCTTTCATAAATACTTGCTTTAACAATATATAAATAGATGCCCTATGACACATTTTATTTTATCATTCAACTCACTTTATAGCAGTGTTACTGAAAAGTAATTAGAACTATGAAGCTTATCATAATTATAGACTGTTTAAGGTTAATTGTGCTGTATATTATTTAGATGATGCTTGGGTCTTACTATAATGGCTTTTTCTGAGTCACTGAGCCTGCCACAAACCCTGTGTGCTTTTCCCAGCTTTTAGGGAACTCGGGAAGTGTAGCTAGGATTGATGAATAGTAGTTTTATAGGGTCAAATTTTTCTATTCTCCCCCACACCGAGTAACTGAATCATAAGGAAATACATGAAGCTGGATTTAGAGTGTTTTCATATATTTAATTAAATTTGAGCAAATCAGAACATATTAGAATAATTTATTTCCAAGTCCTCTTTACAGATTTAGTAATATATCTAATCGTGGGTAGCCATTTTAAGGCTTAAAAAGGACTTGCATGATGACTTAGTCATCCTAACCATAAAATCCCCATAATCATTCTAAATGCAGTAAAATATTGCCTTATGGTTATTAATAAGAAATTACATTCAGTTCAGAGTTAAAATAAACCAGTGGTGTTGCTGTAAATTTCATGATTTCCATAAAAAATCTTGTGCTTGGCTTGTCAAAAGTACACTTTTTCATGATTTTCATCAGGGAAATGTTCTGTGCAGCCAACAGCCCCCCAAGCCATGTGTTGATACTCAGCATCTTCCAGGAGATTCATATTTTTCACTCAGATCATTTTCCAATTCGCGTGACAGTGGGTGGCAGGAAGTGAGAGAAGAATGGCAATCAAATCGTGGTTTATCATTTTGTGGTTTGTACTTCTAATTGTACTCTTATCTAGTCATCTGAAATGATTTTTCATTGCTAATTATTAAATTAGCTGCACGGGATTTGTCAAAGGCAAGTCTTGAGACATAAGCCTAGTGCCTGGTTCCGTCCAGGCTCCCTAAGCAACATTTCAGGAAGAATTCCATTTATGCAAAAATGTCAATATTTAACCAGAACTCACTTAGAGAATTTCTGTGTTATGGAAAGATACAAATATTCTTTGATAGCGGAGTTGAATTCTTATGCTGGAATTGAATGCACAGTTGTAATAATTTTGTCAGGGTGTAAAACTACATCCTCATTCATTTCTGTTGCTGAGCAACACTGTTTACCGCCATCCTGTGTTCTGTATTTAAACCCAATTTCGATACCAAAATTTTCATGGCTGACATGTAAGTCAGTGCCTTAGAAAACCAATAGAACAATGCGTGAATTCTGTGTGTTGAATTCAGTGCAAGTGTTAGTTTCTGTGTTTTTAAGATTTTTTATGTTCTCTGTTCCTAGAGCTAAACCTATTCTAATGAAAGGCAATGCACCGCATGTGTGTTTAAAAATTCTTGAGGAAACGTGTACATTGTTTTCCAGATTTCATGTCCCAACTGGAGCTGGTCTTTCTCATCCATTTATTTCTTACAGCAACATTTAGATGTGAACCAGTAAAAAAAAAAAATTATCCTCTCACTTCTGCTAAGTTTGAGAAACATTGTGTGAGACATCTGTGCTCCCGCCAGAGTGATTTGACACTGGCCAGCAGAGTTTATTTCAGAGATACTGATGGACAGACACACGGAGAAATGGATGGATAGCTTAACGACATAAGCCTTGTTTTCCTTTGGAAGCCAGCCTAAATGCAGCCAAGAAATAAAAAGTATTTGCAAAAATACAAAGGGATATAGTTGCTTATATTTCTGTCTAGAGAAGGCATTTTTGCAAAACTCTTTTAAATGGCATGAGCAAGCGATCTCTTTGGTATCTACCATCTTTGAGCTACTTTGAGCTCTCCAGCTAACCTTCCTCTGCTAAGTGTATGCATGAGAAGAGGAATGTGTTAGAGAACACAGTTCAGACAATTTTGTTGTAAGTAATCATGTATTGTTTACAAAGGAAGGGCTCTATTCTTTAGCTTGCAGTTCCTTAAATTGTTACTTTATTGGTTGATACCATATGAAACCCTCACATAAACAAAGGCTTTACATTTTAAATGTGTGGATTACATTGACTGCAGTGAAAAGTTAGTTATATGATAATCCGGTGAGGGCCCAAAATAGTTCACAAAGGATGAGGATTTCAGGTTGTTTCTGTATGTCATGAGGAGCACCAGAAGCATTTGCCAGTATGGAAAGTCCATTTTCCAGGGCTTTATCCATTGAAATAATCAGGGTTTCTAGTGATGAGATTTTCAGTGCTTCATTTGTGAAAGCATTGTAAAACTTCATCCATTTTCATGTACTTGGAGGGCTGAAGGCAGGAGGTAACGACAACACAGCATATTGTTCAATTCAACCTTTGTGCATTTTTGATAGAATGCAAATTGTGAGGAAAATAGACCTACTTATGAGAAAGCTTACTGCCATGCCGTTTCAATTAAGAAAAATTCTGGAGTAATGTAATGTAGTGTATCTTTGAAATTATAGGTGTATTGAGATCATTTAAATTAAGAACATGCTGTCTTGGTTTTTAGCATCTGTTAGATGGCATCTGGTATCAGCTTAACAACTGGGGTTTGTTTTAACACAGGATTTGAACAGACAAAGCATATGTACCATTAAGGTGGCTAATATTTTCAAATTATGCTTCTCTTCATATTTTCTAAATATTTTTAAACAAAATTTATATTTCCTTCAGGGACCTTCTAGGCATTCTGACTTGAGGATCAAGGCATCTGTACTGTGTCCTTTAACGTTTCTAGAGTGCTGTGTCTGTTGCTGAGCGCTCTAAGATTTTCATCTCTTTACCAATACTTTGTGCCTGACTTCATCAAAATCTTGAGTTAAGAAGCATCATGTTCCCCATGTGGAAGATGAAGGGCAGGTTAAACTTCTCTTCACGGCCTTTACGTGCTCTGTGTTAGACCCACCCTAGATTACTGCTCTTCAGAGTGTTCCATTGGTTTGTGCCATCTACATTTTGACGTCAGAAATTCAAATATGTTCAGAATTATTTCAGAGAATTTGGTCCCATGCAGGTGATCCTCAATTTTAGAAGAATAAACAAAGATTTATTGACGCTCAGGTGGTGGAAGGGTATTTTTGTAGGAAGCACAGAAAGTGTTGGTTATGATTCAGTTTTATATCTATCTTAGTTTGTCATAACTCTTGCTGCTGCTTAATGAACATTCTTTCCCCATCCTCTAGCTCTGGGTGCTTCTTGTCACCCTCCTTATGAAGTGCGTTACGAATGTCTTTGCCAGCAGACTTGCTAGTCTAGTGAGTCTAGCTTTAAACTTGGTACCTTGCAGGATGGACCCCAAAGCCTGTAGAGCAGTGCCAGAAGGGGGAAGCACGGGCAGGAGGAAGGGATGGGTTAGGATCACCAAATCTACCCAGAGGTGTGATCGAGAGCCCATGTCAGGTGCTTAAACCTGAACTTGCAAAAGCATGTGGAGGTGGAATTAGAGGTCAGTGTGCAGTTTCAGAGCTCTGGTGTCACCAGGATTTCAGAGGCCGTAGGTAATTTGTGACCTGGCAGGTGGGTATGGGTTGTTTCGGAAGGTTGGGCAGAGATGAGGGGCGGTTGTTCCGCTATGTGTAAAGGATGGCTGAAGTGCATGGGGGATTGTTAGGAAATGAGGGATGGGCCAATTGAAAGCTTTTGGATCAAGGACAGAGGAGTCCACCAGAGCGATGCGGTGTGCATTTGTTACAGACCACTCAATCAAGAAACAATGCCGGATGAACTATTCCTTTAACAACTGAAAGAAGTCTTTCAAATGTGGCTAGGAGATCTCTGGAGTATTTTTAAGTACGGTTTTTGTGTACAGGTGCTGGATGGCTTGATTTGGCATGTGCTGTGTGGGATCTGCTGCTTGAAAGTCATGAAGATCCAGTTAGAGAGGTGAGGTTTGATGGCAGCCTCGGTTACCTTCACCCCACGATAGTGAAGTTTAATATCCCGTGGCAAGTGAGGAAATCAAGTAGCAGGATAATGGCTCTGGACTTTAGGAGAGGAAACTTTGGGGAACTGTTAGGCAGAATTGCACAGGAGGCTACCCTCAGGAGCACCGACGTCCAGGAGATCTGATAGACCTCCAGGGGCAACCTTCTCAAAGCCCAAGACCTGCAGTAGTCAACAAGGTACATCTGTCTCTTCAAGCAAGGCATATCACGAGGTGACTGTAGCACGTTGCAGCCAGGTAAATTCCAGTCAGGTACTAGGAGAAATCCTTTTCGCAAGGAGGGTGCTCAAATAGTGGAATAAGTTGTCGAAAAGTGCTGTAAAATTCATGTCTTTAAAGATATTCAAAAATTCTGGACGAGGCCTTGAACAACCTGATGCAATTTCAATATTTTCCATGCTTTGAGCACAGGGTTAGACAGTGACTCCGGAATTACCTTTCAATATAAATTATTCTGTGATTTGTGCAGCCACGCAGTGGGCTGGGTAAGAGAATGACTGCTGAAAACTAAACTCCTTTTCCTCCCCCTGCCTCCTGCTCTCCCCAGGTTTGATTGCAGCTAGAGAAATTTTCTAATGTACTGTGAAAGAATTGCTATTTCAGTGAAATGAGACTATTACATTTTGGAGTAATTTTCTTGAAAATATTCTAACCTTGGCCCTAAAAGCCTTTAAAAAATGAGACTTCCAGTGCCACCTTAAATATCATGTTCCGTTTTTAACTTTTCTAATGGTTAGACTTTTTTTCTTACTTCAGCACTAATTTCTGTGATTTATATGAAGCCTGTCCTGTTTGCAATGTTTTCTTACATTTTTGAAATTGTATTCTGTGTCCCTTCCTCTGTTTTTTCTTTTCTATATTTAAACCTAATTGCCAACTTCTTTTCAAAGCACATTTTCTTTCAGTCATGTTGCTGGTGATGTTCTGCAGTATAGCTATATTTGTCTCGATGTGTGGGATCCAAAGCTGGAAGCAATCCTTCAGGTGAGGTTCCTCATAGAATAAAAGCTCTACCTTCCGTGTTTCAGATATGATGTTTCCTCTGAGAAATATTCTTGACTTCTTTTGCAAGTGTCCCATGTCTGACTGATTTTTTTTTTTGTATGTGGTTCAGCATAACTGACCAAATAATTATTCCCAACTTCCATTTCTGGGTTTGTTGATTCCTTCCAGGATGATACTTGGAACTTTTCTTCATTGAATTGCATCTAAGTGATCTTCATAAGTTCCACTCATTTATTAGGTTTGTGAATACTGACATCTTTTCCAAATACATAAATTTTATGAATGGTTTTGTATTTCATCATCTAAGTAGCCATTCAGAATTTTGAAATTATTATGGATCGGACAGAACCTCGAGTCATCTCATTTGATATGGTGCCTGGCCTTGACAGCAAACCACTGATAACTGTTATTGAAATTCAGCTTTTGATGACTTCATCTTGATCATAATTATGAATCTTTACTTATGAGAATATTGCATGTTGTGGAACTTTTGTACATTAGTAAGTTTCCTTAGAAATACTTTAGTTGGATGGAGCTTTGCATTTCCATGCAGCTTCTTAACATCAACAATTGTTTGCAAAAGTAAATATTATTTAAGAACCTCAATAACTGCATGTAATTAGTTTTAATAATAAAGTGCCACAATAATAAAGCAGAGAGCTTAAAATATTACTAAAGCTACTGCTACAAGTAAACTGTGATCATTAATCATTTAAATTTGTTTTTCATTAGTATAACTTTTATTTATGAACATTTGCTAATTTGTTTATGATTGTGTGCATGCTTCCACCTGGATTTATCTGCAAAGGAACTGAGAAATACGTTATTGAAAATAAATCTTTTTAGAAGGATGCAAGATGTGGAATGCTGCCTGACAGAGAGAAAAAGCCTGAGTAACTTTAAGATTGAAACCATTTTTTAGAATCTATTGTCTTTTTAAGCAGTAAGCTTTAGATAACATGCTGTGTTATGATTGTGGGTACCCAGCTACACATTAGACAATCAAGATAGTATGAAAGACCAAATTTTTCCTTCATTTGACTGTCATTCAGGTTTTTGGAATGAAACAGTTTATATCATATACAATCTGTTGCTAAAAAAAATGTGAAATAAAGGTGTCCACTGTGAAAAATTAGATTCTGGGTTTAATTTTTTTAAACAGCACCTGTGGTTGTGTGTTTATTGCCTCTGAGGTGCCCGTCGAAACTCATTTGATTGTGCAAATGAAAATGTCTTGAACTGCCAAATGAGAGCAGTTGCACTGGAAACTGGAAGTCAACCGTGGCAGTCCTGGCTCAGGCACGTGTTGTTAATAACAGAGGTTGGACTGTTGGAAGCGGGGCCTGAGTCAACAAAGGCATGTAAGAATCTGACTCCTGCGGAACGGTAGTTTTGTAATCACAGTGAGATTTCAGCAAAATGTTTGGAGGTTTGGTTAAGTACATAGATTCTGCAAGGTCAAACTTAACTTTAGCACTCTGTACTTCTGTTTATCTGTGCATTTTTTTTCAATGAGTTTTAAATTCTAGATCTTACACTTTTGTCTTTTATCAGGTTCTACTTTGAGCCAAGAATGAAAAGGTATATTGGCACCCCCTGTTGCAACTGCTTTGCTTTAATTGACATCTAAATGCTTGTCTTAGAAAACAGGCAAACTCTTGAGTTAAGCTTTTCTCTCTTTTTCCTCTGACGTTTTATTACTGCTTATTTTGGTTACTTTTCAGCTCCAAGGCTGAGTTTGTGACAATGTTCAGTTTATATTTTATATAATTGCCTGATATACAGTCAGGAGACAAAGATCAATGGTCTGGAATTCAGTGCTATTTGTGTCCATTAGGAGTGGTTAGACTCTACCACCTGTACTGAGCTTCTCTGTCAACTTCGGCGATTTTTGTCTCGGAGTCCGCTCGGCAGCAGAGCTTAAGCTGGACTAGATAGTCCGAGGGCAAGATTTTAGGCACTGGTTAAACTAAGTACTTTTGGGATTTGCTAGCAAGGGAAAGTGTGTTTTCTGAATCAGTTTGTGCAACTTAGGCGTTTACATTATGTTTGAGTCTATTTTGCCATACCTGTGGGGCAGCACTGAATGCCATGGGCACTTCCAGGTCTTCCTGGGCTGTAATCTGAAGACAACGAGGTTACCTTGATTGTAGAGTAATTTAGGTTGGACAGAACCTGGTCAGGTCTGGTATAACACCCTGCCCTGCCATTTGCGTCCATTGCCCCTCTTTGTATTACTGTCCTCTTCCAAGAAAAGTCTTCTCTATACCCTCCTACTATAATAGACAGCAATAAAATGTCTCCTTTGGCTTTCTTCTCCTCTCAAGACCAAACAGACCCTGTTCTCTCAGCTTCCTTTTGTATGTTCTGTGCTCCAGCTCTCTACTCGTCTTGGTAACACTCCGGGGAACTTTGTCCTGTATTTCAGTGTCTTGAACTAGGGAACCAAAACTGGACACAGGATTGAAGAAGTCTAGGTATGCCATTTTTTGGTAGTTGAGAAATAGCTATGCATACTTTTTGTACCCAATCTAAGAAGTAGTTGGTTTCAGAAATAATCTGTAGCTGTGTTGAATTTGAAATTGCAGAATTTGTTTTCTTGTGAATACATGGATCTGCTTTGATAGCATTTACCAATGATAAAGTATGGAGAATCACCTATTTTATAGTCATTTTGTAATGGTATCTGAGACATTAAGCTTTCCATGGAGCTTTAAGCAGTAAAAATTTGTAATATTCCAGGCATCACTGTGAGCCAGTTGTAAGTAAATTACAGTTAAGTTAGTTTAACGTTACAGTTAATGGCAGCCGCTCTGTTTTAAAACTTCTTTTAAATACTGCCTTTTAATTAGTTTTCTCTCACTTACATTCCTTACATTAAAGATGTGATAACAGAATTATTTATCTGCTGTATCTATAAAGTAATCCAAATTATGTATTCTCTAACCTATAGTTTCGTTTATGGAAATTATTCTGTTGTGCTGGTGTCCTGGGTCTTATCTTTCAGCAGCAATGTTTTCCTAAGGTGGTATTCTGCTGCCTTCAGTTTTCCAACTAGGTGCTTTTCTTTAATGGTTTTTACAGCTTTCAAACACTTTGGGGTTTGTGAATTCTGCAGTTGTCGTCCTTTTAGGAAAAAAAAGCTATTTAAGACATTTTTCAGGGCATAACGAGGATATTAAAAAAAAAAGGCGAGAATGCTCTACAATGTATTGATTTTCCTCTTCTGCCATCTCCTTGAGCTCTTGAGTTTCAATCACTAATTGTTAGATCTCATTTTGATCTGAGGTTTCAAGACTTTTATTCCAAATCTCTTGGAGAGCCTCTAAAATTACGTCCTGTGGTAGAAATTAGTTATCTGCAGTACTTGTTAATTTTCTTTTAAATGACACAGATGAGAACATATTTTATCAGTCAGATGATTTGCCTGTCTTTCCAGACTTTTACAGGAAAAAGGACCGATCACATTTGGGAGCTGTTTATAAAAGCTCAGATAGTCTTCTATTTTTTTTTTTTTTTTTAATCGATTTTTGAGGAAGATGGTTCTAGTACTTTGGAGTCGTTGGTTGAAACCTTCATCAGTCTTGCTAGGAGCTTAACCCTTAATTATGATGGGACACCACTTCACCTATGGTTGTTTCATACGAAGATGGCAAAGTTGGAAAAGGAGTGGTTTTAAGTCTCAGAGAGGATCCTGCCGCTCTCTTGAATTTTGTTTCTCTGTGATGCTCCCATTCTGGGAAGGCATGAGCCGGGCTGTGAAGACGATAGAAGTTTTGCCAGAGGAGTTCCAGTGTAAGTACACAGAAGCTCAGAGGCTGTACGTGCATCCGTAAAGGAGCCGTGCTTGCTCCATCTCCACTTCTTCCTCCCAGCCTACCTGAGATAGGGGCTTGTGGTACAAAGTTGTACTGAAAGGCGGTGAATGCAGATTTGGCCAAATGCAAGACGACGCTAATGTTTGCAAGTGCTTCAAAGCCCTTTGTGGCTTTCTGAAGTCAGGGAATTTGAACAAAGAAATCCAGTGCTCTTCCTGTTACAGACACATATTATCTTGGTTGATGCATCACACATGAAACTATTATTGATTTGTTTGAATGGAAAATACTAGCTTTCTGTTACATTGAATATTGCCTAAGCTTTTATATTAGCACTTGCATAACCTGTTTTGAAGCCCTTTAAAAATAGAGATTCTGCTTTTCCCAACAGTTTATTTCAGTGTTTCACTGTCCTTAGAGTAAGAACAATTTCCAAATTTTTTCTCGTTTCACTCTGAGCTTGTTACTGAGCTCATGGAGGAGTGAGTAGAAAGGGAAGCTTGCAGGTTATGTGCCTCTGCGATTCTGGAATGATGTTTGCCCTCGATAACGACACTGTCCCTGCATTGTCTAATGTCCTGTACCTCCACAGAACTGGCCCCGAGCCAGTATTCAAAGCTATCCTAGCCCACATTTGTTCTGTTTAGTGTTGCCCTATTAAATTTTATCCTTTTTATTTTCAGATTGCTCTTAATTTGTCATTTTGAATTCCGGTCATGCACCACGTAGTTAGAGGTTCTGCTTTTTTACAGCTTCCAGACTCTTTTCTCCTCATGTTTTACTATGGTTCAGGTACATTTTACCTTTGCATCTTCATGTCTAACACTCCTCAGTGGAATTAAATTTTTATATTCTGAAGATATCAACTGCTCTAATTATTATTGTTAGCCAATTCATGCGTTAATAAACCAAATATGTAACATTAACCTTTAACGAATCTCTGGCTTGCAGTTTTGATTTGCAATAATAAAAGTTTTACATATTACATGCTCTTTTTCTCTCTGAAACAAAATTTTCCTTAATTCCAATTTACCCTTCCTTGAAGCGTGAAGGAGAAGCAAGTGTGGAGGGCGTTCTTAATCAACTGGTCCTGGAGCATCTACAGTTGGCTCCTCTCCAGTGGGGTGAGTAATGTCAAAATCTATTGATGATCTTTTTAGAGGATATAATGGCTGGTAATTTTTAGCAGCATGGGAATGATAATGTTTTCATTTACTGATAATCTATGATACAGGAGAATTTGCTAGGAATTTTATTTTCCTTTAGATATTTTACTTAGGTGAAGGTAAATGTAAAATTGATGGCTATTTTATTTTGAGAATCAGTGTTCAGTGATAGTAAATACGAAACCTGAGTGCGCACTTTTTCCTGTAATTTGCAATCCTAGTTGTGTTGTATGAGAGGTGGCTGCTACTTAATTTTGCCTTTGCCTGACAGTGCGTGTTTTTAAAGTAATTTCTCTAAAATATTTTCATATGGAATTATAATACACTTTGTGGTATATTTCTTATCATGATCTAGACATTTGCATTACTAACTTTTTAGATATAAAAAAAGTTATTACTCTGCGCAGTGAGGAAGAACAATTTCTTTTAATTTTGCATTTAGAATGAGGTTCCAACAATGAAATACTGAACTAATTAATTTTGAAGAGTCGTAATAACGTGACTTCTGTCTGAGGTTCAGAGGCTTGTTCAGAGGCTTTGGAACATGGGATGTTTTATCCCCAACAGTTCTATGTCAGTTACAAGTTTCAGAAAAAGTCCCCAGTTCATAAGAAAATTGTTTTCAAAGCTTTTGCTTTTAAAGCAATTTTAAGTCTATCCTCCTTAATTTAATGAATTTGATGACCTAGAGAAGGCCAATTTTAAGGAACAACAATCCATCGCTATTGTCTGCATTAACTATTAAAACTAAAATGACCCCAAACTCTAGTATTTGTATACTCTTTTAAATGCTTGTGTTTTTTTCAAGCATGTGGACCATCCTCAACTCATATGTTAAAACTTGTGAGCACTTTGTTTATAGGTAAGAAGATTCAAACTGATAATGGTTTAAAGTTCTTTGTTGTAAACCCGTCGCACTTTAACCGTACTCATCTGTCTGAAATCGTGCTTATCTGGCCTCTGTTCTTCAGAGGATTCAAAGATTCGGCAGCATTTGCTTGTATGACTGGCTTGTGCTGTGATTGCCCTGTTCCTCATCCGTAAAATGAGTGTCTTTGTGTCAGATGTGTGTTACGAGCTCAAACAGGTCACTTGAGAGTCATCTTAGTTCTGCGGAGTGCCGTTGACCTTCAGCACGTTTGTAACCTGGGCTCCGTGTTTGGAAATTTTCCCTTGGCACTTTTGCATAGGAGATGGCCTTAAGGAGGAAAACCATAGTCTTTCTTTTCATATTTTTTTTGTTTTCTTCTGTTAATTTTCTTTTCATGCCAAATTTCACTATTTTCTGCATAAAAGAGACTCTTAGAGTCATAGGATTGATTCTGCTATTCCTGCCTAAATGGTGATATTCATAGGTACTTTGATGCAGTGGTTGGAAAACATGAACGTAGCACTGATTTACTGTAAAATGTGATTGCCTGTGGAGCTGGTAATTTCTCAGGTTGTCACTTAATTCAGTTAAAGAATCCGGGTTACTTTAGTTTTCAGAATGTATAAACATGAGACAAAACTCCGTGATATTCTCTGCCTCATAACTGCAAAATCTTTTGAAGCACAATCTCTTGGCTGATTATGGCCTACGTGTTTATTTTCTGCATTAAATAAAGCAGGGAAAAGGAGATCCTATGGGATATCAAATACTTGGGCTGCCACAACTTCTATATGTTACCTCCTTTTGGAAAGTGGCAAAAAATAGTGGTTTTGCAGAAGTCTACTTGATTTTTTTGTCTAATATTTTCTCAATCTGACATTAGTGTTGCATGTATGATCTATTTTGTATGACCCCAAAAAATATGTAGAAGCTGTAGCTCATTGCTGAGATTATTGAAAAGGACATTTTGATTAAATGAATGATTTTACTTGAAAACAAAAGCAAAAAATTAACATTAAAAACAATGGAGAAATTTTAGTTTCTTTTAATTAACCCTAACTTCAAATATTGAGCAGTTAACTCTTTGCTAGTTGGTTTCACAATGCTGTAGCCGCGTAGCCCTGGCTGCAGTCATCAGAAAGTGTATCGTGGCAATACAGGCTAATTTTGGTTTTATTAATGTGTGGGATGGCAGAGGAATTAAGAGATTGGTTTTTTCGGTTTGGTAGGTGAGGGTAATAAGGAGTTGTTGGAATGTCTGGACAATCAAGAGTGTGTGTGCACACGTGTACGTGTGTGTATGCACGTATTTAGACAATGTGACATACTGTCTTTCGGAGTTTAAATTGTCTTTTGGCACCAGAATGTATTTCCTATTCAACACTTAGAAGCATGGTAAAGTGTTATGTGTTTCAAGTCATCTAAGATGTCATACAAATTCTGTTTTCCCTGTGGTTTTTTGCTTAATATTTTGAAGTGATTAATGTTAACTATCATGTAAGAATCAGGTCTTTTAGTAGTGAGTACCAATAATGAGGTAAACCTAGGCAAGCTATCTTAAAAATTCTTTGACGGTTAACATTTCTACTAAGAGAGAATGATTATCTTAATATATATAATTAATAAGGCAATAGTCTACAGATTTTCTTTTCTCGTCCTGCCTTGTCCGCTATCTTGATGTCATTGATAAGAAGTTACTTTAAAAATACTGTAATATGGTGTGTCAGATGTTTTTTTTGTCTTAACGCTGTTTGTCATCACAGTCTTACTTTGCTTTGAGTTTTGCTTTTCTGTATGTTACGAATAACTTGCATTTTCATGTGAACTCTTTAATACTAGCCATCATTGTAAAATAATCTTTGCATATATTGGCTGAAAATTTTGCCTTAGGGTTACGCAATAAAATTGATTCTATGATTATTCAAGACATTTGCTGTATTGATGGTTACACTGAAGGGTTTACTTTATTATAAGCGCTCACACTGAAACACGAATGAATATTTAACATGGTTTTGATTAAAAAAATGACTGGCTCTTGTTCAAATTTATAAAAGCTGGACTTCAAAATTCCTTTTAAATTTGACATATTTAATTCATATTAGAGTTAATATTACATTTCTAAAATTATAAAAGCATATTGAAATAATTTTTAATGTAAATTTGACAATCCTGTCTTTTTTCAGTAAATGCAAGACAAAGAGTAGAATTAAAAGTCAGTGGCATTGAAGTTTTGGGTTGAGGATCAGAATTCAGCTCTGAAGGTTGTCAGATAGAGGAAAAAAAGTGGCTCTTAGTGAACACCCTTAGTTGTGATTTCATATAATTAAATGACTGGGGAAGGGAAAAGTATTTAAAACATGAGGAATCATAAAAAAGAAAATATGTCAAAGGCTAGAGTGAGGCTTCTTAATATGTTGTTAAAATTGATTTTAAGATTTAGGACGTCTCTGTAAAATGAAGTTGTCTATTAGGCAGGTTAGTAAATCACATGTAATTGAAAAACATAATCTTGCTCAACACCACCAAGTTCAATGTACTATAAAATTTATGACATATTTTCTTTTTACTGCTGGGCAACAAACCAAATGTAGGAATAGATGTGGTTTTAAGGGGAATATATTAATATCATCAAATCAAGGAAACATAGCCTGCAAAGTTTAGTGAGGAGAACCAAGACTCTTCAAAGGCCTATGTTGTGCAAGTTCTGTGGTTAGATGTGAAAATGATTCGATGGAGGCATTTGTAGTTGCTGGCTGTGTGATAATTTTTCAATCTTTATTTGATTTATGTTGCTACGTTTTGCAGGCAAGCAAAATTCTGAGACCGAACACTTACCAGTTTGATGGTACTCTTCTGCATTTCACAGCAAAATTATCATAGGTACAAATGCTCTGCACAAAATGTTGTTATGGAACTGGAAATAGACTATTGATTGAACCTGGAATAGGCTGGACCCAGAACAGTCCTGCATTCAACTGAGAAGTACCTCTTAAGTGAGAGGTTCCCCGCACTTTGCATGCTGTACACAAATTTCACAGCAGAAACTTATTTTAAGTTCTCCTGCACAAAGCGAAATAAACTTAACTTCCTTCACTACCAGCAGCCACAAGGTAAAGGCATCTTTTCCTGAGGGTCCTCATATGTATAAGAGTGAAGATTTATTAGAGAAATTTGATTTAGGAATTTAGAACTGTAGACAAATCTAAATGTGCTGAATGTTTTAATATATTGGGCAAATATCTAGCTTTTCTTTCTCCATAGAAGCTAGCTGAATGACTGAAACCCAGTAATTATACATGAACTCTAAAGGTGGTATTTGGAGTAATATTCGAAGAACCATACATTGGTAAAACTTCACCATTGGCAAAGTCCAGAAATAGTGTTTTGTTTTCATTCATTCTGTTATTTCCTTCACTCATTTCCTTCATTCTTCACATCTTCCTTCATAATAAACAGGAATTTCAAGAGAGTTTATAACATTTAAGTTAACCATGGATACCTTTTCACAACGCAGTACGTTTCATTTGCTAGTATGTGATTGAAGGGAAAACCAAGAATAGTGTTGCTGAATGCTCTCCAGATTGTAACTAAGAAAAGTGATTGTTAGTAACCAAAGTCTTAATTGTTTACT
Organism: Burhinus bistriatus; assembly: GCA_013397275.1. Lineage (NCBI taxonomy): Eukaryota > Metazoa > Chordata > Aves > Charadriiformes > Burhinidae > Burhinus > Burhinus bistriatus. The sequence goes on along the minus strand of VYXH01011338.1, from coordinate 148,924 downwards.
TACAGGTAGAGAATTCTGCACATTTTGCTGTGGATTCACAATAAATTGTGTGTCTACTTGCATCACGTAGGTATATTGTACTTAGAAAAAACTCCAAACCCCAGAATTGAAGGGTGGTTTTAAATTGTCCCTCGCAGGTAGCTGGCATCAATAGGAGAGGTAGCATTTTGTAGTGGTTTATGAGCACGTGGTTCCTGACAGCTCGTTTGGAAGTTCTGTCTGGTAAAGTTTCACAAAACATTTTATGGAAGCGTGACTTTTAAAAGAAATTATCTTAATAATTTACTGTATGTTCTAGAGAGCACCAAATCAGAATCAATTTTCACAGCTTATATATTTCATGGATCTTAAAATTAACTAGTGAAACTACTCACCCATTTTATTTTGCATTTTCCAGTTTGGCCTCAGACCATAATTAAGTCTGTCTTTCCACAATTCATGTGATTAACTCTTAGGGATTGCAGCAGTGTCAAATCGCCACATGCTGAACACAGAGGAAAATATTTTAAAATATCTGTTTGTGAGGAGATGAGGAAATGATCCATCTCTAAGCCTGTGTTTTGGATGCCGTCTGGACACCCCGACAGCTTGTTGTGCCCAAGGACCTAGTTAGAAAAAGCCAGATCATTGTTAATGGTTCTGCTTTAGTCGGGGCAGTCCTACAATATTGCTCTTCCCCCATATTTAAAATTCCAAGGCCGTCTTGGATGTTTGTTCAAAGAATAGTTTTAATGGGGAACTGTAAGGAAGTAGTTTTAATTTCTCTTTTAATAAACAACCCCCTCATAGACCCTCCACAGGAGCAGGTACATTATATAGGTATAAGCTTAGAAATATGGAGAGGTCAGCAGGGTATATGAAGATCTGCCTTTAAAAAAATTTGTGAACGTTATTCTGTTCATTTATCAAACTAAAATATTCCTTAATGATTTCTATTTTAGAATTACAGTAGACTGGCCATTATCATCATTAGAAACATGAAACCAAGAGTGTTAGCCAGAAAATCTCAAGAGTAAGTTGTCCGTAGGGTAGAGAATCAGAGTCTGATTCACAGGAAGACAAAAACTGAGAAACAATCTGGTGGTAAATGGATTTTACTAGGTAACCAACCTTTCTCATCCATTTAGAAAAATCTTCAGGTTTTTCATTTTTATTTTTAAGATGCAAGTGAGGTGGGAACGCTTTCATATCTTAACAGCTTGTGTGCGGGCTGGTTTGGGGGATATTTTGGCAATGTCAAACAAGCAACATGCTTTAGTTATTGGGAAGTGTTAAGGGACTGGTGTAGTACATTGAAAAAATGGACTAACTTGATAAAACTAGGGCATCTGGCACAAGAATAATGTTCTCACATGTCAAAACATGCTATTGTGTGATATGTTTTGAATCAGCTGTTCTTTCTAATTCCTACTGAAGCCTTGGTTACTCTAAACTGAGAGGAAAAACTTGCAGAGAAAGGGTTTCAGACCTACCAGGACCAGTAGTGATTTCGAAGAAAAGATGCTAAGGATAAAGAGCACCCTAAAGTGAAAATAAATTAAGAAAACCTCGTATTAGGTATCAAGACAGATAGCTTGTGACAGGTTGGGTGTAGCACCAGGGGTTACTTCATCTCAGATTTCTGACAGAACTGGTAGCTGAAGCTGCAGTTCCAGCATTTCTAACAAAGCAGTTAGAAGAGGTAGGAGGGAAAATGGAGTAATAAATACTAATAGAGTTGTCTAAGTATTGGTCTAGGACCAGTTTCAGCAATGTGAATCATTAGTGATTTTTGCTAAATAAAAAAAGAAAAAAGGAAAACTTACATGAGGAGGAGTAAACTGGTGAAATACGCTGGTGGCTCAAAGATAAGCACCACCATCTCTCCAAAAGAGATCAGGCTAGTACACAGAATCATAGAATGGTTTGGGTCGGAAGGGACCTTCAAAGGTCATCTAGTGCAACCCCTGCCATGGGCAGGGACACCTAGATCACTAGATGAGGTTGCTCAAAGCCCCATCCAACCTGACCTTGAACACTTCCAATGACAGCGAATCCACAGCTTCTCTCAGCAACCTGTTCCAGTGTCTCACCACCCTCATTGTAAAGAATTTCTTCCTTATGTCCAATCTAAACCTGCCCTCTTTCGGTTTAAAACCCTTGCCCGCTGTCCTGTCACTACAGGTCGTGGTCAGAAGTCTTTCTCTGTATTTCTTACAATCTCTCGATAAGCTCAAAAACCAAAGTACCATAAATGAAATGGATGAAATGTAGTCTGGAAAAGGTTATCTGTTCTGAGACTAGTAACACAGAAATCTGCTGGAAGTTCAGCTCTCTCAGGTGATTGGAAAGGATTTGATGAATTGTTACCCTGAGCTACCAGTGTAATTCAGCTATGGAGAAAAGTGTATGTGATGTTTGTCCAAGTCTCTAATGAAACCTCCCATGTGAAACTTGTTACAGAAGGACTCAAATCAAACCAGAATAGGAAATAGTAAAGCTTTGGAGATGATCAAGGAATGAAGACTTATTGTCGGGTTTATTTTATGGAGATACTACGCTGAATAAAATTAGATCAGTTCTCAAAAGCTGAGTAAATCTGGCAGGTGAGTTCTGTGTTCACTACTTAGACATCTAATAAAGTCTTGCTTGCTTTGAGTTGACGTATCTCTGAGACACGTTTCTTTAATTTAGCAAAATCAAGAGCTGACTGATCTCCAGGAATCCATCAGAGGACCAGGTCTCGAGGAGGGGAACAAAGTTGCTGAAGTAGGGCTACTTTTGGCATCAAGAGCATACTGAAGAGAAACTGTCTGTTAATAAGTGCAGGCTAGATTTTTTAAAAACCGTTAAGGTTTTCAATGCAATGTTACAGCAGAAATACTGGTGGAGAGAAAAGTACCAAATAATCGTGTTTAATTGGATACAAAAGGAGAAAAAGAAACCGGCCATTGTGGTAGCAGGAAAGTTAACGCGTTCAGGCTTGATTGAGGCACATGTGCCTCATACATTTTGTTATGTTGAGTGAGTGAGTGACTTTGTTTTCAATATTTCATTTACAAAACCGTTCTATTTTTAAAGCAAAAAAAAAAAACCCACAAAAAAACCCCTATGCATATTTTACTTCTCTATCGGAATATTGCTTATGATGTTTCAGTTAAGCCATAACAGGTGATTGCGGAACACCATAATGATGATAAATTGTTACACCATTATGCAAGGTACTTAATTTTCTAGGTGTTGTTAGAAGTAAATTGAATAATAGATTAATTGAACATCCAAATTAAAAAATGAAAAGCTATGGAAATAATTATGAAAATGGTTACACATTCAAAAAGAGGTAGAGGTGTGAAGATAATTGTAAGGAAGAAGATTGAAAAGACAAAAAAGCTGTCTTGTAAAGCAGTTGGTGAAAAGTATCAGTGAATCTGCAGAGAAATAGATTTCTGTTTTCTTTGATGGGCACAGAAGATACCATTTGAATAAAAATTTCGAAAAATATGATTCAGCTTGTGGACAACTAAAAAAAGAAAAAAGGAAAAAAGATCAGAAGATGTATGTGTTAACAAGAGAGGCAAGAAAGATGCTTTGATCAGGCAGGATTTTAATTACCCAGCAATTAAATGAATTGTACAGTTAAGTGTGTAGAGAATGAGAAATGGAAAATATGCTAATTGTAGTGGAAGAATGTTCTGAATAGCCTATGTAGGACAGGTTCAACGAGTAATTAGTTTTGGGCAGTGAGTGAGAAGGGGAGGCCTTATTCCAGAATGCGTATGCTGAGCTTTCCTTATCTGGCTTCTGACATTTTTCAGCTTTTGTTTTATTTCACTTGAAAAAATAATGCATATGCTTGGAACTGAGTGCCACGAATGTTGTAAATGAAAGCAGTCTTTTCACTGACTACATTGTACTTTGGATCAGGCTCTTTTTTACTAATAAAATGTTTCATTTTACTGGACTATTACATCTTCTCGGTAGAAGTGCAAACATACTCTGTTGTAGTTTAAAGTTTGCACGTAATCAAGTTAAATAGAAAGTTTTCCTTTTATTTTTGTATTTTACTAAAAGCAAAATTTTCCAAGGTTTTGGGCAGTGTCTCCCCCCACCCCTATGTGTTTTGACTCATGGGTTAAGGCCAGTGTGACCTATCATCAGTGGAAGTTCTCTGTCAAACAGATGTTTTGAGAGGAGGGGAGTTGGTTTAATTTTCAGTGTTCATTCTGAAGTAGTTCTTTATTTCATCAAGGAAGTAAAAGTGAATTAATGACTGTAAAGAACATAAATCCACCTCAATAAGCCTTGTAATGCTGAAATTAATAGCTTCCAACTGTCAAAACCTCAACGGTACGAGCACAGACCAGAACAGACAGGTTTGTATGAGGAAATATAAGCTTTGACTGAAGTCCTCTCCCTTTCATGTTCTCTCCTTTTCTCCTTTTTAGTCTCTCTCTCTCAAAATTGACAGCTAATTGTCTATTTTTTAGCATCAGAGATTTTTTTTTGCCACCTTATTTTTCTCCATTTTGTGATTTTTCTTAGCCTGTTCCTTCTCCCCATTGTCTTTTTGGTAAAACAATGTCAGAACTTGACTTGATTTTACTTTTGTTTTATTTTGTACCCCAGACCTTTGTATTAAGCAATCTTTTTTT
>VYXH01011338.1:133840-144241 GCA_013397275.1 Burhinus bistriatus | reverse complement strand
TTTATTTTTTAACCCAAACCTTTGTTTAAAAAAAAATTTTTTTTTTTTTTTTTTTTTTTAAAAAAAAAGACCGGTTGTACAGTTTTAGGCCAGAAAGAAGTTAATTTAATTTGATTGACTTGAATCATTAATTGATTTGATTTTACAAAGGAAGCTAGTCAACCAGAAGATCTTTCCTGAGCTGTGATTCTGTGTGCTTATTGACACTGTGTAGTGAACTTAGACTTTTTATTTTAGTATCCGTTTCCTTATTAAGCAGAAATTCAGGCTCACTTTAATAACATTTCTGATTACCTATGGATACATTAGAAAAAGTTACAGAATGAGAAGGGCTGGTTTTCTGCATCGTAGGATATAAAAGAGGAGCTGAGCAAACGTGTTCTGTAGCATGACTTTGTACAAAAGGGCTTTCATCAAAAGATACTCGAGTCGATTTCTGTTACTCTTTACCTTTTGTATAGTATCATATGAAGTTGTGGCTCAGTAATATCAGACATGTACAGAGCTGTTACAGAACTTCTATATCGAGGACAGACACAAGAGATGAAATAAGGAAGAATCTTAATTAAAAATGTTAGTAGTACATAGAAAGGGTAAAATGTCTTGGCAGTGTCTGGAATTACGCAGAGAAATAATTGGTTGCCTCATGTGAAAACTTCAGGAAAGAAAAAAAGGCAGCAGCAGCAATCCTCAATAATTAAAAGAACTGTTAAGGGGTAATTACATTTCTGTGCTTTGATAAACAGTCAACTGTCAGTTATCTGAGGGAACGATGGAGTTGAGTTGTTCAAGCTAAAGGAAAAGCCCAGGTATTAAAACTGTTGGAGACCATAAATCAGAAACTTCAGTGCAGAAACGGGTACCACCAGCCCTGAATAGTGCTGGTTGGAAGTCTTCCAACAGCGCTCCCAGCTGTAGGAGCATTTAGTAAATTTGTTTCAGTGGGACGTGAAGGCTCAGAGTTGTTTTTATGCTGCACCCAAGCTCCAGACTCCACCTGGAGCCCTGCTGAGTTGGGGGATCAGCAGCTCATAGCTCAGACTGGTAGACTGGGTAAAACACGACTGTACACCTATACATTAGGCCACGTGGATTCAGAGCCCTTGTTTGAAATGAGATATATTTGTAGCTCCTTCATTCTGCCCGGAAATTTAGTCCCATGTATATGTAGAAACCCCCCAAAACGGGAGCTGACCTCACAGGGATGGGTGTCCACACTGTGCTGCCTAGTGAGTTCCTTCATGGCATTTAACTCCCAGTAACTGCATCACCTTTTGCTTTACTATCAATTTTTCTCATATGTGTTTCACTTCCAGAAAGAAATCATGCAGGTTTCTCTCGCTAATGAAATTGCCAAATAGTGGTAGTGGAACAAAGAAAATGAAAAATGCGTGAGAAACGTAATCTAAGTTTTGAGGTTTGGATGAAAATAAGATCCGTAAACAGCTGTCAGTTGGAGTGAACATCCTGAACTTTGCCTGTTAAAGAGGCAAAATGACCTCTTCTGGTTTCCTAGCGACTATAATTTTGTGTAACTTGCTGGAGCAACCAGTGAGTTTCTGAACATCTGTTCCTAATGAAGGTATTAATCAGCAGTGTGCTCACTATTCACTATTTATGAACTAGTTTTGTTAAACAGGCTGTCGTTGAAGGAAATTATTTCTATTTATGGGTACTTAATAGATAGTGATTTGTATTGTCCACATATTGTTTTAAATTAATCTTATAACATGAAGTATACGTCTTTATGTTATTTAATTCAGAAGTAGATTGAAGAAGGTGTCTCAATATAATTTTGTTTAGAGAGCCGTTTGTAAACTTATTGAGCTCTGAGAACCTTGCTGTGAATAGGAATGTCAAGATTAAATTTATTTGTGACTCATTTCCAGCCCTTTTGTTCTCATGTCAATATTGTTCTTTAGTTTAAATAGCTTTTCGCAGTCTCTGATATTTGCTTTTTTTTACTCTCGCTCTTTCTTTTGTGCATTTTGAGACAGCAGGCAGCACTACCTCTCCTCGTCTCCTTGATAGCATAGTGGAGTTTTTTATTGCCCACCCCAGTTATCTCAGTAGCCTCTGTCTGCATCAGTCATAATGGGTTTTTTTTCTTCTTAGATCTGGATTACAAGATTAGATATTCGGTAGGATCATTTCTCTACCTTAATAAAGTAAATCTGTGCTTTCGTTTTCAAGCCTATCAGTTGTCCTATATTAATCAGCAAAATTATAGGGAATATTTAGTATTTCACAGAACATGATGTAGGCCATTGAAACCAACATTGCCTCTCTCGCAAACATTAGTTTGAAACTGGCCATGATGGAGTAAATCCAGCTCATTAAACCTTCTGGCTCGGTTCAAAATTTACATATGTAGACCAGCGTGAATTTTATTGGTATCTGGCTACAACCCAGTGGTTAGCCAGTTGCTGCTGTTTGTCTAGCGTAGCAGGATCTTTAATGTTTAAGGTGGATAATAATGTAATCACCCTGAGTAAATACAAAATAATGAAATCGCCAAATTTTCAGAAGTTAATTTTGGTTACGTTTCAAGTTTCAGCTCCTCAAGACCATGACCAATAGTGCAGTAGAGCAGTATCAGGCCTTATTTCTCTCAGAGATTAATATCATATTGTGAAGGCACATCTGTAATATTTCAGATGGAGTACAGTTTGTCCGTTGATGTGAAATTCCTGTGTTAATTAGTTTTTCTCATCACTTCAAGTCTTTCTTAGCAAACAGTAAGGAAGATGTTCCACATAACTTTGGGAGGCATTTCTCCGAACAGCTGGAATGGTGTCGTATTCACCAGGCCCGTGACATTCCCCGGGCTGTGCTGATGATATTGCTATAGAAGATATTTTCTGAGGAAAAGGCTCCTTCCTGCTGTTGTTTGCCCTGATGCTGAGGAAACCGGCCATTTGTGGCTGTGAACCCTGCACCTGGGTCGCTGTCTAGTGACAATCGGATTGATGCCTGCAGCTCCAGCGCTAAATGCTCAAATATATAACAGCTTTTTTTCCTGTTATCCAGGCTTGTATTCTGAGTGGCAAAGTGACATTTATCTATCCAGGTGACTTGTATTGTCCTTATGAATGGAGAATCAAAGACTTGTTTCTTGTAGTATCCGTTAGTGTTGCTAGCTGGAAATTCGGCAATTGTTGGGAAACCCAGATACACAGATGAATTTCAAGTTTAGGTGGGTTTTCATTACATGACAATTACAGGTTTTGCCACATGCACACGCAAAATCTTGGAAATCAAATTATATGACGTGTCTGTGCCCAGGTTGCCTCTGTGGGGAGCGGCCGGGGCTGCCCCGTGCCGGACACAGCCGGTGCCAGCCGGTGCCAGCCGGCTCCAAGGGCCCCACCGCAGGACACAGCTGAGCCCCTCAGCCAAGCTGGGGGCGCCGGGGGGAAAACAGGGTTCAGCCAGGGCCGAAGGCGGCCCAGGCCCAGGAGGAGGAAGGCCAGGAGGGAGCAGCAGCAGAGGCAGCCCCAGGGCGGAGGAGGAGGAGGGCAGGAGGTGCTGCAGGCCCGGAGCAGGGATCCCCTGCAGCCCTGCAGAGCCCCCGCTGGAGCAGAGACCCAGCCTGCAGCCCGGGGAGGGCCCCAGGCCGCAGCGGGGGGATCTTTCCTGCAGGAGCTGCGGCCGTGGAGAGCCCAGGCGGGAGCAGGTTGTCCCTGAAGGACTGCAGCCCGGGGCAGGGCCCGCGCTGGAGCAGGGAGAGGGGTGAGGAGGGAGGAGCGGCCGAGAGGGGCTGCCATGGACTGACCGCAGCCCCCAGCCCCAGCCCTGCGCCCCCGGTGTGGGGAGAGGGGTCGGGAGGGGAAGGGGGAAGCTGGGAATGGGGAAGCTGGGAATGGGGAAAGGGGTGGGAAGACATTTTAAATTTTGACTTGGTTTCTTATAATCTGAATCTATTTTAACTGGCAATAAGTTTAATTTTCCCCAAATTGAGTCTGTTTTGCCTGTGACAGTGACTGGTAAGTGATCTCCTTGTCTTTATCTTGACCCGTGAGCTTTTTTATCCTTTTTTCGTCCCCGATCCTGTTGTGGAGGGGGAGTGAGCAAGCAGCTGGGTGGGCTCCTGGCAGATGACCAAGGTCAACCCACCACAGATTGTTACTTCAATATCTGGATATTCCCTTTCAATTATTGTCTTTTGGGGAGGTTGTAGTGCAGTCCACACAGTTCCTTGGAGCCAGTAATACTCACAAAATCTCTGCAAAAGCAATAGATACTACACAAAGGTAAAAAATATGCTGGAATGACACAAGGCAAGGAATGAAAATGAGACAATACAGGATTCTTTGCTTCTGAGAAATTGTTTTGGCTTTCTAGCTGTCACAGTACATAGTTTTGGTACAGGAGGTCTGTTCAGAAAGCTGTGTGCAATTAAGTCAAGAAAAAACGAGCAGAGGCAAAGCAGGACTGTGACATGTAACGATACATGCCTGATAGGGGAAGCAGCTTGTAATAGAGGTTGGCGATGATAATCTGGAAGCTGTTCTTCAAATGGCACGGTGGCAGACAATGAAATTCTTCTGTTATTTTGAGAGAGTGAAAAAATCCATCTACTTGATCATCCTGCAGAGCTAACCTTCACAGGTTTCCTTCTGCTCTCGTAATAAATTGTTTCTTAGGCAATGTATTGTGTGAGATTAAGAACAACTCTGACATACTGTATAGTATCATTCTTAATCCTTCTTGTTCTCTTTTGAAGTATCTTTTTGTGTTGCATTGGCACTGGCAACTCGATAATAATCCAGTAGTGTTACCCAATTTGTGTAAAATACCACAGATGGCGTTTACCTCTGTCTTTCATCTGGAGTTTCAGTCTGTGGAGCTGTTTGGTTGCCATACAGCATGCCATAATAATCAGCAAACCTTTAGTCAAATTAAGTTGGATAGTTTGATGGTATGAACTCAGCAGAAAATTGTTACATGTCTAAATTTAAAGATGAAGGGACTAAAGCATTACAGAAAACTGGAGATTTCATTTAGCCCAGGAACTGCATTTCATTCAGATCTCATCTGTAGATACTGACTAAAGCATTGCTCCGTTGGATTTTGGAAGCAGGTTGTCTGTGCCTTTAGTTATCTCACATTATAGTTCACTCTTCTAATCAGAAAGTCAGTGTATTCTGTATGGGATAGTGGATATTCTTCAGTTGCAAGTTCCAAATGTGACTCTTGGTTGTTCAGTTAATTTCCATTTTTCATGAAAGTTCACGCTAACAACATGCATATTCCCAGTATGCCAGTCTTTTGGGTATCGTTGGGTAGTACTGTTGGATAGTACTATTTATACCCAAACTTGCAGTAATAAAGTCTTTTAACTACCTTTGGGGAGCAGCTTTAAACTGAAATACTGTAGTGGTGACTCCTATGCTTTCCTTGATGTGCTAAAATCTAGAGAGGAGGCTACATGAAGGGCTTTGCTGAGCTCTGAGGTAACACTGAAGAAACAGGAGATGTAAGTGCAGGTTCAAATATTTTCAGTGCTGAAGTGGAATTGCCCTGAGCGTTTCACTAGAAATTAAATCTGAGTGCATGGTATCTGGCAATTAATAGCAAATTAAAACTATCTTTATAAGCAATGATAGACAGTCTTTAATTGTCATTGCTTCATATTCTGATGGCAAAGTGAATTTATTAAAGTTCGCAAACACAGAAGTAAACACAAGTAAATATTTTGTTCAGCAAAATTTTACTCATATGTAATAATGTCTAGGTGAAAAGTCATTTGGGACTCTTTCTATTTTGAAACGGATTAAAATGAATTCAAGTCATCTTGCTGTTCATTAAGTAGCTCACTCGGGCTCCATCATAAATAATAAATGATATGATGGGAAGACTCATCACTTGTTAGTGAAATTGGACTATCAGCAAGCAAGTTAATAGATACAAATAAAAAGCAAGCTAATGCCAGCATAAAATATCTTTGAAACTTTCTGAAGCTGTATGATGAAGATCAGGATTTGATACCTTCTACTGCATAAGAAAGTGGAATTTATCGAGATCTACCTGTAGAGCTGTTTCCTGATTTTTCCATTCCCATACCCCATTCAAACTAGCTATAACTGGCGAGAATATAGAATATTTAGTTTCTTGGGCTTAGCCATGAAACTGGGTGATTTTCAAATGTTCAGATAAGCTCATTCTGTAAGTTCCTGAAGATGTCAGAAATAGCTGGATATTTCTTCATTTCAACCTCTGTTAGCAGACACCTCATTATGGAAGGTCAAGGCATTAATTAATAGATACACATTGATTGCCACCACCACCCCCAAAAACCCCAAAATCCCAGCCCACCCATAAAACTGCACCTGAGATCTCTGTCTCATTTCTGGGGTTGAAGATCTTAGAACTTTTATGGGAAATCCTGGGAAGTTAAAAGGATGGTGCTGTCAGCAGAAATCCACCTTGCATTCTCCTCCCTCCCCATCCTCTCCTTTTCAGTCTCCTGTGTGTGGAGGTCTCTTAGTGAAGCCAAATCCTGTTTGTGATTGTGAAGATATGTGGATTAAAATAGCGTAGGCTCTGTTGGATGCCTGAAAGCACCAGCGACACTAGGAAATTTATATTTTACCCCACTAATTGTTGGAAAATATGAGCTCTTGATTGGTATGCAATTAGAAGTGTAACATTCTGTTAAACATATCACAGAGCATATGGCATGTTAGTAGCAAATCCTCTAATTTAAAATCAAAAAAGTATGTAGTTCTGCATATTAGAAATTTTTGCAGGGAATCAAAATTTACCATTTGTCTAAATGTCAGGGGGGAAAAAGCCATCCTTAGTTATTTTGGTAATCTAAATTTGTTTTATGTTTGGTAAAATTTGTGTCTATAACAATAAACAAATATAAAAGAGGAAAAACCATAATGTATTCAAATGTGCCATTAGTTCCAAAATCAAAACTATGCCTTTTATTAAAAAAAAAAAAAAAAATAATTACCTTACCGCATCCGCCTTAGTTCAAACAAGTAAAAAATCCTGAAAAAAAAAAAAAAAAAAAAAAAAAAAAAAAAAAAAAAAGTCAAAGGACCCTGAGTGGAATTCATGGATGGGCAATCAGGTTGGCACACTGTTTTTGTCAGTTAAAAACATAGAATGGATCCATAGACAGATGGTGCTTCCTTTAACAACCTCAATGGTTTGAAGGCTTGATATACTCTCTAGTCTTTCAGTATATATTCTCTGATCACTGTTACTTTGATGGTGTGTTTTAGAATAACATTTTCGCATATATACCAAGGTGCTGCAAGAAATACCCTTCTGTCAGAGTCTGAAGTCTTGCCTGTGCGGGCCTAGAGACGACTAGTACTTAGAAGACATACTAGCCCATTTATAAGGCTAATTGTAAACACTGCTAATTGTAGGCATGGTGCATGGAAAGATGGCTTGGTAGTCCAGGCTAAGATGGGAGCAAGTAAACTGCATCTGAGAATGAAATAGTTTGCTGTCGCAGTGGGTGTGCAGGTTTACTGTGTGTCTTCAGATACGATTCGTCGTGGAAGGGATTGCATTTCAGTGATTGACTGCCCGTACGCCACCATTTTTTCCATTTCATTGATTGACTGCACATGCACCACAAGTTTGATCAGTGAAGATGAACAGTCTTTGAATGCTTCAGACGAGTTTTTGTTAACAGGGTACTCGACAAGCTTGTTATTTCTAATATTTGTAGATGGTCAATTTATCTCATGTTTGGCAGGTAATGTTTATCTTCTTCCTCAAAGTTTCTGACTTCCTAGTCAGCCTTTCAGTGTTGCTATGTTAGGATAACTCATCGCTTTAAAAATGTGCCTTATTTCTGCTTTAATTTACATCTTGTCTCTGGTCTTTTTCCCATGGCGTAGTATTTGTGAGACATCGGTCTGATGGTATATTTGCCAGCGTATCTCAAAGTAACCACCTACCGCTGGCTTTATTAAGTGTTTATCCTGAAACGGTAAGTAAGATTCCCATTCTGTTTGTCTTCTCGTCGGCCCTGCCTTTGTCACCCTCCTACTTCAGTCACCGAGAGGGGCTCTTACCGCAGCGTAGCTGAGCGCTGCAGAGCCGCACCCTAGCCTTGTGAGAATTTGCGTCCCTATCTTAAACCGGGCAGGAAAGAAAATTTTTCTGCTCTAGCAGATAACCGATCATTTATTACACTCAAGTACTGACATCAGTTTTGTTGTGACTTTGTACTTCGTTTTGACATTGCATTATACAGTCAATTTGGCATTGAACTGGAGAAAATGAGAATACTAGGAAGCCGATTCCTCAAACTATTAATTTTATATCAAAGACAGCTCTCCAAAACGTTGCGTGGGGAGGAGAGAGTTCTTTTTCATTCTGCTTTGCTCACCAAATTGTGCAGTAACTTTGGAAATCTTAAATCTAGTACATTTAAAAGCAGTTTGTGCTACAAAGCCCGAGGTTTGCTATCGGTTGTTCCTGTTGTGTGTTGTAGTCACTAATCCTTTTAATGAAGAGCTTTTAGCATCGAAGAGATTCTATTTATAGTAAAGCCATTAGAGCATAAAGCTCCTCATTGCTATTCTGCAGCATGTAGCTGTAATGTTTGTCAGTGGAGAAAAGATATTTTTAGCTGCAGCATTGAAAACCGAGGCTGAAAGGTCAAGAATCCTCGCGGGGATATGTTCTGCTACATCAGTGCTATCACACAGCTGCTGTTTACTCTCTTACCATTCTTCAGTAATAAGAAGATTTCTTTATTGTGACACTAAAGGTATAAAGCATCAAAAGGATTTTGTGCATGAAATGAATACTTGGGGAAGGATGATGTATCCAATCACATTAAATGTTCTACTTCTCCTTAAGTGAATGATTTTATTTTCCCAAAGACTATCTCAATACCTATTCGTCAAAAGGTTCATTCTAGGAAAGTTTTTTATTAAAGGGGATAAGACCTAATGCAAGCAAAAGGCAATCTGCTGAAATAGCGAAGAATTTTAAGTACACGCTATTCTGCCTGACATCTACACCATTCATTTTCTTAGCAGCCTACTGCATGAACGGAAGACATAATATCAACGTGTAGTTTGCCAAAGCAAAAAGAGCCTGGAGATTTCTCTTGGTAATCTGAGGATTGTGGGTGGTGGTGATTATATCTGCTACAGGACAGCTCGTAGCACACTGGATAGGTACTCAGCAAGCACAAAAAGATCATGTGGTCCTATTGAAACAGGATATGATAGATGATACGTAAAAAGGAGAAGGGAGAAAGGAGGGGGGAAAAGGGGTAATTATAGGAATAGAAGGCTGCATATATTAACTGAGTGTACAATGTGGAGGCTTTGGAGGGTTTCCTAATATCTTTATCTAAAAATCAGGGGGAAAAGAGATTAATTGCCACATTGAGAAAATTAGGGCTGTATGATCAAAGGAGAGGCAGAGAAGAAATGGCCTGTTGGCAGATGGCTTATAGAAATGAAAAGATTTTTCAGAGGATATGAGTCTGGAGTTTTGTGCTGCTTGGGGAGACACAGACACTGTCATCATATTTTAATAATAATAAGCTGCTGTGTAACCCTTTTTATGCACCAATCATTATGTAGCATAGGAAAAGTATGAGTAAAATAATACACTGATAGGTACGGTTTCTTCTCAGAGTATAATGAAATTAATTGTACTTCTCCTCTAAGAAATTCTTCGAGGTCTTGCTGCTGGAGGTTGTTCTTATCTTCTGACACATGGAGTCCATTATCACGTACCTTTTAAAACAGGTTCCTTCATATCAGGAAATTATTTTAATTCTCCTCTTTTCTGCATACCCAAAACAGTTCTTAACACCATCTTTTCCAAGCTTTCTCTGTGGGGGCAGTATTTGACTTGGTCTGTGTGGTTAGAACTGTTAGGTTGTTCTGTCTGTTACAGTCGTGCCAGGCAGCGGCACAGACTGAGCACGCATTAGTAGGCAGCTCCTGTCCCCAGGATCTTGTACATAAATAAACCAAAAATTGAAGGATTGTAAAAAAAGAATTGGAGAAACTGAAAAGATCTCAATTCTACAATTATTTTCTTTTGTAATTGAATGACATTTAGGTAAATGGGCATTGGCTGAAGGGAATGACGGAGAAAAGAGGGTATGGCTTTATGAAAATACAAGTCATTAATGGCTTGTTCCTATCAAAACCGACAGACGTTGCTTAGTCCCATTATCTCTCATCTCTCACTCTTAGGTGAAAGAATCATAGAATCATAGAATCACAGAATGGTTTGGGTTGGAAAGGACCTTAAAGATCACCTAGTTCCAACCCCCCTGCCGTGGGCAACGACACCTCCCACTAGACCTGGTTGCTCAAAACTCAGGTGTTTCTGGCTGTATCGCTTCATGGCACAGTCACTCAAATCAACTCACTAAAATGGCAGACACCCCCCCCC
>VYXH01011338.1:65965-133770 GCA_013397275.1 Burhinus bistriatus | reverse complement strand
GGTGGTGGTGGTGGTGGTGGTGGTGTCAGGTTAGGAGGTTGAATTAGCATGCCTTGTACCGGGGGCAGTGAGTGCTGGGGCCAAGGAGCAGCAGGCTCACACGGTGAGGAGCCAAGGGTGGGCAGAGGAGGGCAGGACGGAGCCCAGCTTCTCCTCCTCCCTGCTGAGGTGATGAGCTCTTAATTTAGCTTACCATCATATGAAACACAGGAACAAGTCTGAGGAAGGCCATGAGGAGCTGGGACGATAGGTGGAGAAAGGCTCAATTATGCAAGAGGAAACCCGCGTGAGCAACCAGTCTTCATGTGGAGGAGAACATCCTGAGAAAGGGCTGTCAAAAGCTGTCCTGATGCCATTCAAAGGGCTTGGCCATCCCTGCTCTAATTCTTTAAACCTACATTGGTATCTGCTCATCATAGCTTCAGGTCCTGTGGTGCTGGGATATTTTTTTATTTTTATTGATTTGTTATCTTTGAATAACCTTGAGTTGGAGAAAGGAGGACACTACCTGGGGCTTCACGCTGACACGGGAGGTGGTTGCTCATATGTGAGATATGCACATAGTGTATGGAACGGAGGAATTTATTCTGAGTTCTTGACTTCATGATGCATATATATACACACTTCCTTAATGAAAGAGAAGTTTTATAAACATCAGTGATTTAATATATTGGGAGAACTGAAAATTCCTGGGATTTTGATGGTAGCACAAAGATTTCTTTCAAAAGAAAGGATTCAGGATTCTTTTTGTTTCTTTCTATAACTGCTAGACTACAGAAGGAATTGCCAGAGAATATAATAAAAAATTATGCAAACTCATAATCCATGATCTTAACTGCAAATTAGTAAGTTATTTGCTTATAGTTTTCCTAGCCTGTAGAAGTAGTCATGGTGTTTGCAGAAAAAAAAAAAAAAATAAAAAAAAAATTAAGTTCTAGGTCACAGACTGATAAAATAGTGTTTAAATCGATAGTTGACATTTTGTGTGAAAATGCATATGAATTTGCTGTTTTAGCTACTAGAATGTTGTGGAAATCCTGATACATACTCTAGTTTTCCTCAACTTCCCTAGTTAATCTTGATGCTTTTTATACTTACTTGTCCTGTGTAGGTTTGCTGTCTGTGCTGCATTCTGTCTTGCTTTCTGAGACTGTTTATTCTTATTTGGGCTTGGACCTGTTTAATTACTTTAATGGTGGTGTCTTTGTTGCAATTTTACAATCACTATGACATCTTTTTTTTGGGTGTTGCTTTTTTTATAGTTAGCTGTTCACATACTACCTAATTTGCTTTATTAGCTAAGCATTCTTGGGAGGAGCAAAGGATTTTTTTTTCTTTTTTTTACAAACAGTAGCTTTTGTTAGTAAAGGCAAAGGTGGCTCTTTTGGAGTCTAATGGGCTAATGCACCCACTTGGTCGTGCATTGGCATGAAGTTGAAGACCGGTAAATTTTGGAAACTATTGGCATTCAACTGTGCTGTAAATTTGTAAAATTCAATGCAAGTCAGTTACTAAAACACTTTGTTTTCATTAAATTCTCCCCTGGATCTCTTCTGTGTGCAGAGATAGGTTAAAAATAATTGCAGAGTAGACATGCTGGCCTTTATTGACATAGATTCAATGAACATGCAGCAATTGACAGTTGCCTTTTGCTAGTTTCATATTTTCACTTTAAATACATAGTTTCCGTGAGAGAGTGGAAATGTCAAAGCTGTATCTGTAGTGAAGACAAAAATACTTGGCTGTAATTACTGTTCTCTGAAAATGTTTTTTGTGAGAGAGGTTTTATCTGTTCTCCTTTCTGCTGTGCCCGAGACTTGTATATTCTGTTCTTGATTTCTTTGTTAAGCAAGGGGAATTTTTATCTTCTTACTCTCTTGTGTTTTGAGATGTATTGTGTGATTACCTGTAATTTGAAACTTGGCAAATTTTATGAAATATGTAAAAGTGACCAAGTTCTGACCTCATCTACCTTTGCTGCATTTTGTAGCGATGCCCCTAGCATGTTTGATGGCCCTGCAAGTCCTTTTATTTGCAGCCTGTCATCACAAAATGTATTTGGCTGCTGGTTACTATATAAAAGGATTAACGATTCCTGACACAGCTGAAGTTTTGGTTTAGGAATCTGAGTTTAAATCTCCTCGCAACAACTGAAATATCAAGGGTTGTTATTAGAGAAAGATTGAGTCGCTTTGAGAGATATGTGGAGACCTGTGCAAAACTGTATGTACGTTGGAGAATCTCATCATTTCAACTGCACTTTTCTGGCTGCTACAGAGCAGTATCTGGAGAGTTCAGTTTATCTACTTGAGCTAATCCGCGACTTCAGTTTATTGTATATACAGAGCCTGTGCTGTAGATCTAGTTCAAATTAAAACGAAGTACGAGGTCTTAGCGTTTCACTCCATCTGAAGCAGCCGTAGTTTGATGGTACCAATGTTGAGAACACTTTTGCAAATAAAGCTGCAGGCGGTGGCTAACATTTTAATTGTCCTGTCCTTTAAATTTGCTCAGCTCGGGACTCTTGTTGATGCTAATGCTGTCTCTGTAGTACAAAACTAGGATGACTTGTGATTCCAGTCCTTTTTGTTAAGTGGATGTATTTTATGTGTAACTAGTGACTTGCTGCTAGTGGGTGGTAAATGTAACTACTGACTTGTTTTATTGTCTGTTTAAAGCTCTCGTGAATCTCTGAAACAGAGTCTCAAGACGCATTTTTGCTGTGGTTTCCTGCTTGTGGTTGGGTGCCATTCAAGATTTGTAAGGAATTAAGAGTATAGGTAGCCTTGTCTGACTGTCCCTCTTTCTATATAGCATTTGGGATCCAGTGCAATTTATGTTAAAAAAATCTAAATTGCGATACTTAAGGGTAAAACATTTCTGGAAATGAACTTTGTTGTTCTTGCTGTCAATTAAATGAATAGGTCTCCGTGTAAAATCTTCCTCTCTGTTCAAGATTCTGACTTGGGTGCTGTTGACATGCCGGCAATGTAGATAAGATGTGATAAAAGGTACTGTTACTATTGCCTGCCCACATATATAATTTGTTTGCTGCATAAACACACCTACAGGCTTCTTCCATGCAGGGGTTTAAGTAACTACATAGAAACATATATTTGCTTTGTTAACTCACAGAATTTTTCTGTGGTATGTTAAACATAAACATAGATAAATAAGCCAAGACTTCATCAGGGAAGACCATGTTTCTGCCAAATTGCATTGCAGTAGGCCAAAAAATTCCATCCAAAACATTCCTCGACAGTTCTGAAGGGAATACCTCAACCAGTGCATGTGACATCTAAAATAATCAATCTGTTCCTAGGGAGTAAAAGTTGAAGATGAAAGAATAATTTTGCCTTTTCACACAAGAACTCTGGGTCTAGGAACTGTACAATGAATAAACCAAACTAATTCTTAAAAACATGGAAAGAGAATGTCAGTATGTTATGGAGGAGCCATGTTTGATGTCTGATTTGGACGTCATGCATTGCATCTAAGAACAAAGTGAAATACGAGCTAGAAACATGACTACATAAGCAGATAGCCTCTTTGATAGCTCAAGTTTCTAACTAGTTGCCGGAAGAAAATGTTGCAAAATTCTCCTGCAGAACTGCTAGAGCTCCTCTTTTGTACTGTGCGTATCTGAAGAAACGTATCATTATCAGTCTCTGCAACTGCATCGCTGACCGAGGCTCCAGTGGCATTTTAATAAAATAAATGAGCAAGTCTGTTCAGTTGCAGAAGCAAATCCTATCTTCACCGTTTTATCTGGTTTCTTCCCTGAACTCCTTCTCCCATGTCAGCTTTCCAACTCAGCTTGTGCTAACATACTCTCCAACATCTCCTTCATTTTTCTTGGCTTGTGTTGTCCTCCTGAGCTGATAGAGCTCAAGTCTTGTCGTTCCCATTCTCTCTCGGGGTTCGTGGGATGACATGGAAGATCTCATCCCTTCTGGCTCCAGATTAGAAGTCCTGAAACAGTCAGATGGGTATCTTTCTCTGAGGGCAGGCTGAACTTCTGATTTTTCTCTTCTGGCCAACATTATGTTTATAAAGCTGGAAACTGACTTGGGAAGCTGATTTTTAAATTTTTTTTATTTTTTATTTTAACAAACCCGACAAACCTTGGAGAGCTTGATACCAGAGAATGGTATATATCTAGGTAAAAAGTTTGTTGAAACTTTAAAGTTGTCCAACTGCAATGGTACGAGAAGACAGTTGTTTTCACCCTGTTGCTTACCTCTTGTGAATTTACGATTCTATTTTTCTGAGAACACTGAAATGTTTCTTACCATCGGCAAGCGAATCATATCCCTGTGAGAAGCATAATGTGCATATTACATATAGACAGACTGAGAAAAGATCATTACTTTGCCTCAGGCTACAAAATAAGACGGTAATATAGTGGGAAGCTCAGTCTCGCAGTCTCCCCGTTTAACCAGTGAATGACTCATTTATGATACTGGCTTAAAATGCACTAGGAAGGAATGATGGTGAATAAAGCTTAGAAAATGATCGGTCAGAACAATGTCTCCTATTCAGGGTTTAATAACGTGTGACTTTCACACCAGTTTTGAAATTAAACTAAAACTATGGGACTGTATTTTGCTTCTGGCAATATCTCTGATTAATAAGCAGAGTAAATGTTTTTCTACACTGAATTACATCCAGTATCTTTATTTATACATCAGTGTGTCAGAGTAGTCCTTTCCCTTGTAATTTGACTGTTTCACAAATCTTTCTTTGTTACTCCCTTTAGCTGCCCCTGGCTTGACAATGAGGTGGCATTAGGCTTATGTCCTTCTGAACATGAAGACTTCCAAATGTCAATTCCTAGTGTCCTCCTGATAGATCACAGAATCCCCTAGGTTGGAAGAGACCTTTAAGATCATCGAGTCCAACCACCAACCTAATGCTGCCAAAACCACCACTAAACCATGTCCCTCAGCACCACGTCTACCCGTCTTTTAAATACCTCCAGGGGTGGCAATTCCACCACTTCCCTGGGCAGCCTGGTCCAATGCTTGATAACCCTTTTGGTGAAGAAATTTTTCCTGAGATCCAATCTAAACCTCCCCTGGCACAACTTGATGCCATTTCCTCTTGTCCTATCAGTTGTTACTTGGGAGAAGAGACCGACCCCCACCTCACTACAACCTCCTCTCAGGTAGTTGTAGAGAGCGATAAGGTCTCCCCTCAGCCTCCTCTACTCCAGGTTAAACAACCCCCGTTCCCTCAGCTGCTCCTCAGAAGACTTGTTCTCCAGACCCCTCACCAGCTTCATTGTCCTTCTCTGGACACGCTCCAGCCCCTCAATGTCTTTCTTGTAGTGAGGGTAACCCACTGCTTTCCTCCTCCTTCAAGTCTAGTTTGAGGAGGACTTTTAATTGACCCAAGATGAGAGCTGCTACGAGGGACAATTTGTGCGTTCCCCTCTTCCCGGTTGTGTACTCCTGGGTTTTGGCACTAGTGCTTGTGTAGCTGCTGGGTAAGTCAAAGTTGATCTCTCTGAAAACAGTTTTCTCCCCTCACTGCCAATTCTTCCTCCAGATTATTTCCTCAATTCCGTTGTGCACTTTTACTACCTAATTTGTTCCAGCTTTGACTCTTGCCAGACTTCCCTGAGCTGATTTAACACACCAGTCTGACAGAAGACAAACCCAGTGAGAAACACAGGTAGTTTTCTGTAGCATTAGTGATGTGAATGACTGATGGGAAGATTGCCTTGCTTGCTTTGAGAATTGCAGACTCAGATCCTCTGTTCCCACAAAGAGAGAGGAAACAGCTCGCTAAGGAAGTGGAATCTTCTTCATCCCTATCCCAATTCTTCTTTACGTGATCCTCATTAAAAATCGTGTCTTATGACCGATGCCCTTCTCTCTGGGCTTCAGTGTACCAACCTTAAGACCTTCCACTGCTGGAGTACTTTGTAATCCAAGGCTGGTTCTGTGTGTATGAAAGCCCATTGCAGAATATTCTTTGATCCATATACCTATTCAGCTAGATATTTTAAAATACAGAACTCTTAAGAATCGACTGCTCAATTCTAATCAGAATTTGCAAATTATCTGATGAAGTTTCGTTTTTCTCCAGAGTTGTGTGACTAAATGCAAGGAGGGAAAACAGAGTAATCATCAGTGAAAATAAACAAATAATGACTTAATAATCACAAATCTAACCGAGAAAGCGGTATTAATTATTCATAGAGGGTGATTTGTCTTAAAACTTACTGTGAGACTAGCAGCTGAAATAAAGGCAGATGCTTCTGCTTTGCCCCAGAGGGCTGGAAATACAGACTTGGAGTCAAATTTGACATCCACATAATGATCTGGGAGGGTATAGAGGTCTGTATCGTTGTTATTTGTGTATGAAGTTTGTTTTGAATACCAGATGGAAACACTTTTTCAGTATTTGTACTGTTTCTGGTTTCTTCTATATGTGGTGTAGAGAGACTGCACTGTAACTAACATCCTTCATTTAGCACTTTTGCTGATGTTTTGGAACAAGTATTTACAGGAATAAAGACAAATGAAAAATGCCATGTATTAAAATTTTAATAGATATTTTTAAAATATGAAATCACTTCTTGTAGTTACATTTACTTTTGAAGTGCTTTGCAAACACACTTAAATACCACAAACCCATAGTTTCAGAATGCGAAATTGAGATTAAAAGCAGAGGCACTAAAGCAAAGTGGAGTGAGAAAGCAGAAATAAATTTATGACAAAAGGTTGAAGTTCCAGGTCTCAGAACATCTGATTTTGTCTTCCACCTTTATTGAAAATTTACTGCGATACTTTGGATAAGTTGGTTTTGTTTCGTTTTTTGTTGAAAGGAGTGTTGCAAGTGAGCTGTGGAAGTTTTGAAGAAGTTGAAAAGCATTGAAGGGTACAGTGTGGGATCAGTACAGTGTAGCTGGAGCGGACCTTGCCATCGTCTGGTCCAGACCCCACTCAGAGCAGGGCCAATCTTAGTATGAAAAAGAAATGGCAAGTCAGGCCAGGTGGGAGGGGTCCATCATTGTTTTGCAACTTCCCAAGGTCAACCCATGAGTGTGAAGCAGGTCTGACTCCATGTTTCCACCCCAACTCTGTCTTCTGGTTAACTTGCTTATAAATAACTACAAAGGCCTCTTACCTGCACTGTAATTTTTCTTCAGTAATTACATTAATTATATTTAGACTTTAAGGTGAGATGAAGGACATAGGGTTATGATGAGGCAAGGGAAAACAGGTTGTGGAAGTTAAATAGCTTTACTAGAATGGGAACCCTGAATCTGTTGCCTTAGTTAAGATGTTAACAAGGTGCAAGATTAACACAGAAAACCTTGTTGGTCGATAACTGTTAACTTCTTGTGTCAGTTTTTTCTTTTAAAAGAATATGTGTTTAAAATTTTGACTAGTGGTTTAGCTTCTCAGCATTCTATTTCATCTGGTTAAAGTATATGGCATCATCTTTGTTTGGAATGTGGTAACATGATCTTTCTTTCTAAAAAACCAAACCAAACTCAAATCCAAATCCACATGTATTCAGCACTTATCCTACTGACCAGCACATTTATGTGAAAACAATCCAGGTTTGCTTGAGCGCATTGGGAAAAGTTGGGGCATTTACAGTTACGTGTTTGTATTTTTCTTCTTGTCCCTGAATTTTGGGATGTGTACTATATTAGTTTGTTAATATACATAAATAAATCATGCAATGCAACAGAAGGGAGCCAGCAGTGGCCTGCCTAGCTCTGCTCTCTCTCATCGTCAGTTTTTCTTGTCTTGTTCTGCTGATGGTGTACAGAATTGGAACAGGCGCGTAAGGATGTGCAGGCAAGTACAGAAAAGTGCTGCTGTTTGCCTACCTCCAACACTGCGTCTACGGCCTTGGCAAATCCAGGTTTGGAGTATGTTCTGTATTTCCTTGATGTGGCTCATGTCTGGCTTTAGTGGACACAGAGACCAACATGGCTTAGCTGTTTCTCTTGTGGAACCGCTAAAACTAGAACAGTTTGCCTTAAAAGAAGTTTGAAGGAAGCTGCTCTCCTTCCAGTTCTTTTGTTCAGCCGAGAATCTGATCCTGTGGGGTTAAAACATCTACAATTATTTGTCATTTTTAAATAAAGTTCTATATGCTATTATGCTGTGCTCAAGCTTTCCAGTACTAACTCCTAGGGTTCCTAATTTTTATGTATCTGAGCCATGGCAAAATGTAATAGCTTTTTATGTACTGTAATTCACATTTTTCCTGGGAACCCGAAGAATGTTTCCTATCAGCATCTCCAACTCTGAAATTCTAATGATTTTTCTCTAACATTTTCTTTAGAGAGTCAGTTCTTTTCTGGAAGCTTGTTGCCAGGCTAACTTCATTATGCTATTATTATTTAGTGGGTTTTTTTCACTACAGAACACCAGAACTTCTAAGAACTTAATTTTGTGAAAGTGGTTGACCCTTCCTGGTATAGAAAACTCACAGATTTTCTTTGGGAAGATGGTTATATTTTATCTGTAGGACATCAGTCTGGAAAGACTGAGAGAACTGCTTGAAAAGAACTTCTTCCAACTGCTTTTATGTACTGATGCCTAAAATAAAATTGATAATAATTACCAATGCCTCTTCACATGGCTTAATAATAGAACCTATGCTAGAACATCCTATCAACTGAAGATTTCATATAGCATTTGAAAAGAGAAACGCACACGGAATTTTAACAGCCTCAGGCCTTGTCGAAACAGGCGATTTAAAAACTTTTGATTTCTAATGAAGACAGCAGTTCATTTGTTTCAGCATTACCAGTATTTGGATCACTGACATAAACACACTGCTAACTATTATTCTGAACTAAGGTACTCTCAACCTCTTAGCTGTTAGCTAGACTCAAGCGCATGAAGTTGTAGGAAGAGGGCTTTTGAGTCTCATGTTGTTATTTTATTTTTACATTATTTTATGTTTTTCTGCCAAAAAATAATTTTGCAATTATTTATGTCCACCTTGTCCAGGAGCATACTTCTTTTGTGTCTGCCAAATAAAAACAAAACATGAGACTAATCGATATTTGATCTCCTTGGAAAAATAGGATTTTACCACATAATGAATGCTGGGTGAACAATTATTACTGCTATTAGTATTACCTGTGGTTGTCACATTGCGGCACAGATTTCTATTTCTGCCAGCTAAATCAAAGTGACCAAGGGAAAGAGAATTAAATTGGGTATTTGCAAAATTTAGTAGTCTTTGTTCCTTTACCCAAACCATCTTGGTATTCATTCGAGGAGGTTTGTATTTTTTTGTCTCAGCTTTCACATTTTTATATAAAGTGTTGATGTTTCTATTTCTAGAGACAGTTTTATATGTTCGTATTCATAGCGTTTCTTGTCGCACGTGTGTTTATGTGTACAAAAAATCTACTGAGGCTGTATGCAGGTCAGGTTAGTTTACATGATTAGTGTGTGATTGTGCAAAAAATATGAAATTTGGAGAAGAAAAAAAAGCTTGTGGACAAGATTATGAAATCCAGGATACAGAAACTTGCTAATTTAGCCTTTGAAGACACAAGTGATGTTTTCACCCTGCATCCAATTGCTGAATATTCCATAAATAGACTTCATTCATATTCCTCTAGGAGAGATGTGGCTGCAATTTATGGAAACCTCATCATGCTTCATGAAAAAGCTGAATGCCGCAGCTTTAACTAAAGCTCACTGGTTCATAAATGTTGCAATACTATGAGCAGTATAAAAGTATACCTTTTTTTCTTTCCTTTCTGGCAGGCGATATGATTTTATTGCTTGAAGATGATTCCTACAGAGTTCAAAGAGAAAAAACATGATCTCAATGAATTTTTGAATGAATTTGTTGCTGGCTAGTGAAAAGATTTTCAAAATAATCTAACAGCTTGATTGACAAGGGGTGCTTTCCGTGGACTGTACACTTCTGTTGCTTCTGCTCTGACCTGTATACAGTGTCGCATTGCAATCAAGTCCTCCATTCGTGATTTGCCTGTCAAGAACAGAAGTTCAGAGAGGAACTTAGCTGGGGCCCAGCTCTGGATAGCTGCAAACCTTAGAGCTTTCATACGTTAATGGTGGTAAAAAGATCAATAGAAAAGAACTTTGCTGTGTAGTGATTTTTTTTGGTTTTTTTTCTGAAGATGGAAGCCATTAGTCACAACAAATGGTATTTTTTCCTTATCTCAACAAGTGCATACATGCTGAGTAGAAATACTACGACGGTGAAACTGGTGCTTTTAGTGTCCCTGCAGTGTCCTTGGCAAAGTGCTTGATGCATTAGCGACAGAGTGGTTCTATTGCACAGGTTAGGGGCAACTCATACTTCATAGTAACAACTGATCATGGTGCATTGTTATTGACCATTCCATGCATACAAAATTAAAGTTTTAATGTAGTTATATAAAAGCCATATATTAAAATAAAGGTGGCAGTGGGGAAAGGATTCACTGTAGTTTTAACTTGCCGGTTTTGAGTTTGCGAAGCACCCCCAGCTCTCCGGTGGGGCCCACAACCTCAGGTTCTCAGTAACTCCTGAGCCTTGGGTGGACGCGAAGGATCCTGAGTCGTAAGGAGGCGCCAACTCTCTTAGCTCAGATCTTGTGTGTTTAAGTGTAAATGCCCCTCCCTAAAATAGGTGTGACAGTACAGATGGAATAGAGAGAGTATAGCCTAATAATGCTTTAAATGGGATGTAGCCTACAACTGGTTTCCCTCATTCCTACGACCTGACTCCGACTTCAGTTCCTTCCAAAGCTGAAAATAGCATCGATACTTACTGGTAGGAAAGCATGTTGGTGTTGAATTTTGGCTTTTCACTAAGTGGAACGAGCTGGAGTATCAGGAAGGTGTAAGAAAGCCCTAAAGAAATACTGAAATGAATGAAAATTTCAAAGGAATAACTTTTTTTTTTTTTTTGGTTGAAAGTAATTAAGAATCACAAATATTTTGGTTACTCTGCAATAAGCAAATCCTTAAGGGATGAAAATATGCTCTAACTAGCTGCTTTGCAAATGTATAAAAGTCATAATGTGTTTGATTAAAACTTCTGTATTGCTTACTTAAGCTTTGCAGTGAATTCTGCTAACCTTTCATAAAGAGTAGTTCGTAAATCCTAAAAGGTACATTTACCATCTCTGTAATCTGAGGTAAGCACTGTTGAGAATTTTTTAAAAAATGATCAAAACTCAATAGGAAGACAGAAATACAGCAAGGAAAGAAAAAGGTCCTTGTCTTACGGAGACCTTGAACAGTGCTGGGACTTGATATTTTTGCTGGAATTGCCTTGTATATGTGCTATTTCAAATATTCTTAAGCATGCTAGAGATACAGTGACAAAGGATGAATGGGAAAGCCATGAAGAAAATAGGGCAAAAATGTGGAAGTTGAGTTCCCTTCCAACCCCTGTGATTCTAAACCGGCAACAGATTGTTGAAGGGATTTCTACTTGATTTATTTTAATATTTTTAAAATAGAATAGTTAGGATAATTTTACTTTCTTTTCCTGAAAACCTTTAATAGGCTTGCCATGAAATAAAGATTTTCTTCCCTAATTGTGAATCTGTGGGTGAACAAACTAATGTGATCCTTTCAGTATAAACACTTACAAATAAAGTCAGCAAATTAGCTTATAAATTCTTCTGCTGAACACATGAATTGCATAATAATTAGAAGTTGTAGTCAAGTCTTAAATAAAGTTAGTTTATCTAAATAATACACATGTAGCAAAAGCTGTTAATACGATGTTAATAACCTGTTTCTTGAATGATCATCTCTAAGTCACCTGGAGTACCCTTCTTCCCTCTTTCTTTACTGAATTTTATTATATACCCTAGTGATTTCCAGCTCAGAAATAGAAAAGGGCCATAGTGACATTATTGCTGTGGGTTTTGTTGCTGAAATTTTCTCAAAGCCCTTGAGCAAAGTGAAACTGAACCTCAATTGGTGGCATTCATCAGCCACAGCGAACAAACAGGATCACTCTTCACGTCAGAAAGAATCTTAATGTTTCATTACAGTCCATAATTAAGTACCCGCTCTTTCCTCATCTCCCTCTCTCCGATCTATTTACTTGGCCATTCATAATACTGACATTTATGCTGACCTGTTTTCCTTAAAATTATTTTGTAGGTCTTTAATTCCATTTTCCAGATTACCCTGAGGTGAAAATTTTTGCCGTTCTCTTCAGTGAGAGAAACTGTTAGAACACCAGCTAGTCTTGGTGTAGCCTTAATCTCAGAATTCAGTTCCAAAAGCTTCAACAAGAAGAAATGCTGAACAGAAAAAAGGGAAAGTCACATGAAAAACGATGTATGATGCTTCAGTTGGAGGGAAAGAAAAATCAGTTGGGTGTTTCATGTGGTATGATATCTGAAATCTTACATGATGCATTAAAAATCACAAATGGTAATTCTGCTTTAAGAAGAGGGTAAATCATAGGAACAAAGAAGGTTAATTTATATAGGCTTAAGATCCCTGACAAACTGGCAAATAAAATACAAATCACTCTGCTTGCATTTCAGATTAAATTAAAAAATAAACAGCAAAAGATACGAACTTAAATCAAACTTCTAGATGTTTCTGAAAATGTAGTTAATGCTGGTCATTTAGCAATTTCATTCTATACTTTTATTTTAATAAAATCATCATATTCAATAGAAATGCAACAATGAGTTTTGGATTCCCAAATGCTGGTATGTTTGTGGTCTGAAAGCTGCTCCAAAGTTGCAGAAAAAGGAAAGAAAGAAAGAAAGAAGGCTGTTTTCTTTCCCTGGTCAAAATGAATCACAGCTCTCCCTGCGCACTGCCCAGCGCAGCACTTAGAGCAGCTGCTCCTGGTTTTCACTTTGGTGATTCAAAGCAAATTAAGTTTGGAAACCTCAAATTTTGCCTTCTTAATATAATTTAATGCATGCTGCTCCTTTTGAGCCAAACTATCACCAACAGCAGATCCACGAGAACTTGCAAACTCAAAAGAATTATGATGCAGGTTTATAAGAGATTTCTGTCAACCCAAGAGGAACACAATAGTTGCTTATTTCAAGAGAAATGTAAAAATCTGCAGAAGCTGATAGTGTTTGCCCAGCCATTTGATGAGTAGCACGAGAGTATTTAAGACCTTTTGGGCTTCCAAGGAGGTTTTTAAACAATACACGTCAACCTAAATAAAATCCTGCCATAAAAACAATTAGCATTTTCAAATTATATGTTTTATTTTACGATATTGAGTGAGACTTTGGCTACAAGCTTTACTTTCCATGTGATGCACAGAAGCTTAAAAAGAGATTAGTGTCTGTGAAGACATATGTGCTTTTTTGACTGTGACCCTCCAAGTTAATTTTAACTTTGTGTACTCATCTGGTCAGGAGATTACTGATGCACTGGGGCTTTGAGCAACCTGATCGAGTGGGAGGTGTCCTTGCCCGTGGCAGGGAGGTTGGAACTAGATGATCTTTAAGGTCCCTTCCAACCTAAACCATTCTATGATTCAGTACGTGGGATCAGCATACAGCAGATAGGAAAAGCACTTTGGGAAATAAGTTCGTCTGGAAAAAAAGCAGAAATCTGATTTTAGTTCAGAAATGTCAGGTTATTCTTAATTTTAGATGCCGTGGCATTTGCTTGTTGGTGAGATTATGGAAAACTTGTTTTCATGTGTTGACACTTTTTCCCTTATGGGCCACTTTCAGTTGCGCATTGCAGTTTCATGAGTAACCATTAGTAAGAGAAGAATGTGGAAATTTATTAGGAGTCCACATTTTGGAACAGTATTGAAGATGATACGTATTGGAATGATTTTCTTTGCTGTTAATCGCAAAAATGCATTTGAGTTTCACTGACTTTTTATTCCAAATTGGCAATGCATCTGTACGTGATGGCAGGCACAAGTGTTTTTGAAAATGCAAATCAAATTGATTAACAAGCATTTAATCCCAGGAAGATTTTTCTTTTTCTGAAGACCTTTTTTTCCCACTAGGAATAGCTATCAGTATTTTAACAACTGTTCTCTTTAAATGAAATATTATACACATTTTTGTTCACAGAGAATTTCAAAAAAGCAATTTTGCAATGCCTTTTTTACAAAATTGAAATAGGTGGTGTTGCACATAAGAATAGAAAGTAAAAATATTCATTAAAGTATGAAATTGGGCACTTGCAGCCCAGAAGGCCAACTGCATCCTGGGCTTCATCAAAAGCAGCGTGGCCAGCAGGTCGAGGGAGGGGATTCTGCCCCTCTGCTGTGCTCTGGTGAGACCCCACCTGGAATAATGTGTCCAGCTCTGGAGTCCCCAGCATAAGAAGGACATGGACGTGTTGGAGCGGGTCCAGAGGAGGCCACGAAGATGATCAGAGGGCTGGAGCACCTCTGCTCTGAGGACAGGCTCTAGAGAGTTGGGGTTGTTCAGCCTGGAGAAGAGAAGGCTCCAGGGAGACCTTATAGGGGCCTTTCAGCAACTGAAAGGGGGCTTATAAGAAAGACGAGAGAGACTTTTTACCAAGGCCTGTAGTGACGGGACAAGGGGTAACGGTTTTAAACTGAAAGAAGTTAGATTTAGATTTGGTGAGGAGTAAATTTGTTACAATGATGTTGGTGAAGCTCTGGCCCAGGTTGCCCAGAGAAGCTGTGGATGCCCCATCCCTGGAGGTGTTCCAGGCCAGGCTGGATGGGGCTTTGGGCAACCTGGTATAGTGGGAGGTGTCCCTGCCCATGGCAGGGGGGTTGGACTAGATGATCATTATAAGTCCCTTCTAATCCAAACTATTCTATGATTCTGTGAAATTGGAAAAGGAATTTGAGTAGTCCATCACCCATTACCAAAAAGAATTTAAAATACGAGATTTACTCTTTTCTTAATATGTTCTCTCCAAATTTTTTTTTAAGGCAAGGCTTCTCTGAGCATGTACTTTGAAGACTTAATGCAGTTAGAGTTGCAACTTAGTATTTTGATTATTTTCAAAACAATTTTATTTTTCACTACGTTTGGTTATACATTCCAATTTATTATCATCGAGCCTTGTTTTAGGAGAGGAGATTAACTGCATTTTTCCCTTCTCACTATGCATTTTATATTTAACTTTCCACTAATTCTGGCTGAGTGAGTGGGCAACGGTATTTATTGCAGTTCATTGTGTGGGTACAGGAAAGTAAGAATGTAAAAGTAAATTCAGTAAAGTAATTCTCAAGGAAAACGTTTTTTTAAACCATTATTAAAAACAAAGTGTAAAGTGATACATACGCTGAGGCAAAGTTCCCCTGGCTTTTTTTTTTTTTTCTGCTACATCCCTCCCCCTCCAATTTTTTTTGCTTTCTGTAGTTGCTGCTCTACCTAAGAAAGCAAACCAAATAAGGCCATTTTCCTTCTAAATAATTCCTCAGGATAGACCCAATATAGGTGTATTTTACTAGACTTCAGTAGTTTACCCACTCTGGGTGTCAAGCATAGATTAGTAGATAGATTAGTAGATAGATTAGGCAGCGATTAGGTAGAGATTAGTGTAAGTCATGCTATGGAAAGTATATCAAAGGCATACATGTTTAATTACAAAATGCTTCATAATGGACTGTTTTATCTGATCATTTAAGCTTTAATTCTTTAACTACTTGCACATTGAGTAATTTTACACCTGGAAGTATTCACGTTGAACTCCATGGGTTGTTCACATTATTCCCATATGTACCTTCCAGGTTTGGGGCATTGCCATGCTTTAGTCTGGGAGCCTGAAGCACTTGGGTTAGTTCTACTGCCATCTTTGAATAAGTTGCCAAATTCTTGTATTTTTGTTTCTTCCTCCATGAATTCCCAGGATTTTTTTCCCTGGATCTTGCACAGCTCTTTTTGACTTCTGCCTGCCTATTAAGAAATAGAACTGACTTTTGTCTCTGGTCTGGGAGAAGCACAGTGGAGGTCTTTTCAGAAAAGGTGAATGCACTTTGACAGAGGGGTCTTAATGATGCAGCGATTTTCATAGTAAGAACTATTTATTAATTGTATAGCATCAGTCTAATATTATTAGAGAGTCTTTAGGTTGCACGTTGTCTTGATAGGCCTCCTAAATAAACTAAGGGTATCCAGACCTCGAGTCCTTTTGGGGTTCTGCTGATATTTGAAAGGGAAAGTTGTGACACTGCATGTTAAAAACTGCCCAAATTCTTCCCTAAGAGATCAGGAGCACAGCAATAAAATCCATATCTGCCAGCTCCTCGTTCTGTGCCTTATCCTGCAAGACCAATCCTTCTCTTGTTTTATTGGAAAAATTGCTTTTGCCCTTATATTTCTTGTAGTAAAATTGACCTTTAGGAGGTCTCCCACTGCTTCCCCAATTTATAAATCATTATTTGACAGTGTAGTTCATTCTACCCTGTGCATAAATGGGAGAGAGACACATCTGTGGAGACAGATCCTGATGGAGACCTGTAATAAAATCACAATTAAAACCAGAAGCAGTCTCACACTTGAGCTAATTTTTCTTTCTCAGGGATGCTCATTCAGGCATCTTATCCCGGTGCACACTGAGCCGCACTGTCACTTGTGTTGTCTTGGGCTTCTTTGTTGGCTGTATGCAGCCTGTAACTCTGCAGCAAAACTATCACAAAAAGTATTACTTTAAGCTGTTTATTTTACTGTTTCTGTTTGTACCAGATTCTTTCGTGACATACTGGGAGAGCTTATCTTCTATGCACTATTGCTTTCTGTGTCCAGAGTAAAAATAATTTCTATGGCTACATTTTTGCCTATTCTTCCTCTCGTAGGAAGCGAGTTGACAGAATAGAAGTTGAAAGTGGAAATATGCGTAACATCAAGAATCAGTTCTTCCTGAAATGTGTTAGAAACCACACACGGCTGACTGCTCGAGTAGAGGGGATATATGGGTGGAAAGGGCATGAAGTGGTACTGCTGTACCGTACTTCGTACTGCCCATGGGAGCGAAACAGCAGGTAACTATGTCCAAACCTCAGCTTAGCTCACCCGCACCTCCTTTGGCATTTTTTCTGCTTTAATTTTTGCCATCAAACTTACCAAATTTGATAAGTTTATCAAATGAAGTTCAGTCTCGTGGTTTAGTCCAGGGCTTAAATCTAGGCCCCTGCCTAACTTTAGGAAATTGGGGACAACAAAATCATATTTATTATAGAAATGCTTCACTGGCGATAAGTTTACTTTTTCTTCAATTTAACATTCTGTTTTTTCCTATGATTTTTAAGTTAAGCCAAAGGCAGCTGTTTCACAGTCAGAACATGCTGATGTTAAACCGGCAGCCTACCAGGCCTTGCTCTCAAATAAAATTGTTTGGAAACATCTTTTTTCATTCAGAACCTTAATGAGGGACCGTGTGTCCTCTGCTCCTTCCTTAAGTCACCTACATCTGCAGCCAAGTCCAATGTTCGGACACATGGGTGTGACAGTCACATAAAACACTGCAATGCCATGTGTCCATGATGCTTGTGAACGAAGAGAGAGAGAAAATAAGTGTATTGGTTGCAGATTTTAACATAAATTAAGGAAATGGGAAGCACTCACAGAGCCTTTATAACATATTTCTAAATGAAAACAATGTGTATTGCACTAAAATCAGCTATTGTACCAACTGCCAACTATATTCGTGTCACAGACTTGCATGTGCAGTTCTCAGCTAGAAACTGGGTCTCCCCAAATTTAAGATTTCATGATGCAGTTTGCAATTTCAAAAACAGGAGGGCTGTTAGCACAGATGCCAGTTCTACAGTGAATTAACCAGTACTTGAGAGGTGGTTGAGAAGAGCGGGTTTTATTATGGGTTCAGGAGACCCTAAAGCAGTCGTGTTACGCAGCTCTGATAGGAAGTTATTTGTTCAGTATTGGTTAAGGAGATGTAGCTGGGCAGCAATGTGGAGTCCTTTAGCGGGCAGAGAAAGATTACTCCTCTCGGAAGAAGGGGTTCAATTTGCAGACTTTCCTCTTGCAAAGAGCGGTAGGCAGAGGGGCGCCTCGTTGAAGCGGAGACTGCCGGAAAAAGGAGGAGAAACTCAGCCAGCACTTGTAGCTCAGATGGGAATGGGCCAAGTCTGTTGCCAATCAGAAAGGAGAAATTCAGAAAGAAGAGCAATCGGAAAAGGCAGCAAGACTTGTTTCAGCTTTTGTTTTCATTCTTTCTCATCTAGTTGTTCTGAGCAAACTCTATTTAAAGTAAATTTCTAGTTCATATTGTAGGAGAATGTAGCATTGGTGGTGATTCCACCAGAAATTCTGAGGGTTATGTCCTGTCTCACTTCACGTCTGCGTTTCCAATGTATTCGTCCTTGCTTTCCCTGCTAGCTCTTACAACAAATTGGGCTTTTATTACTACAACATACTCTTGTAAGTTTACGATTTACTATAGTAATATTTCATCGAAGATAAGGAATTTAGACTGAAGAGGCTTTCAGGAAAAAAAGGATTCTTCTTTCTGTTATACCCTTGTGGGTCAGTGTTCGGTCTATTCCCATCTGCGAAGCAACCCTCACTTTACAGAAGAATTCCAGTGAGATCTATCCTAGTTTAGGTATCACGGTAAGTTTTTCTACAAAAGCATCCATCAGTTGTTTTTTAGTTACTTTTTAACCTCTTTCAAAGATGTCTTTGGTAGTGGCTGAAATTGTATTTTTTTTTTTTCTTTTGTTACAAATTTTGGTGCATAATGCTGAATTTTTTAGGTAGTCGTTAGGTGTTTCTGCTTGGAAAAATATGCAGTGCGACATGTGAAGGACCGCAGAGAAGACTTGGTTTTGGTGTCAAGTAACCATCCTATGCTGGTTCATCATTAGTGATTCCATACCCAGAAAAAGGTCTTAAAATACTGGAAAGCTTTATAAAAGTGGCAGTATTTTAAACAGCATACGTGTAGTCCGTGTGGCCGCTTGACAGTGTGAACAAACAGGATGGTTATCGCGGCAGAGTTTCTCTTCAAAATGGAAAGTTAACAGCCACTGCGTGGCATGACCGTGTGCTTTGAAATTTGGTCTTGCCCGTGGTGTGTTTAACGGGTTCATACTCAACCCGTTGTTCCCCATCAGAGCGTCTCTCAGCCGTGAGATTGATCTCTTGAGTGGTGATTGTTCCTATACACCTGCGTTTCACTCACATACCTTGCTCGGGAAGATCGGCACAAAGTGTGGCCTTTCTCCGACAGGCAATGTAAAAAATAGGGGGATTCTCCAAACATTAAAAAAATATTTTTCTTCGTTCCAGGTTTAAAATTGCACGACTGTCAGAGAGCGCAGTACCACTCCCAGATTCATTCTAGTGTCATTATCGGTGAGGGAGGTAATAATACAACACATGTACGAGGTTCTTCGGCAATGTCTGCAAAAAGAGTGCAAAAGTTTTTTTAAAAAATCAGAAATTTCCAAAATATTGATGAACTCAGCTTTAGATTACTGTACTGTACTGGCTGGCTTGCCTATTCCTGAATTTATTTACTAGAGTTTTGACATCAGTGACAGGTCCTCTGCTCTCAATTACATCCTGACACTTTTTTCAGTACAGGAGAACAGATTTACCCCCACTGCTACGTGAGCCTCAAGTCTGAAAATTCTTACTGAACACATTAAGCACTGCAAATAAAGAGGGAAAGCAAAAGAAGAAGAAATAAAGAAGAGAATTAAAAAAAGAAAGAAAAAATCTACTTTTTTCATATGCATTTTATTGGAGTTATGTATTTTATTGGAGTGAAGCCATAGTAATATGATATTCACCCCTGAGCAAACCTTTCCTCCAGGATTGCCGTCTACGAAACCTAAACTGAGACCTCTGCACATCTGAATTCCAAGAAATCATCACTATTAAGGGAAATTTTAGTTTTCAGAATTAGACTGGAAGATGCAGGGTTTGTTAGCAAGATGTGTGTGCTATTTTTCTTTTAGAAACTTAAAATGATGTTACCTGGAGTAAGCATCAGTGGAAATAAAACCAGTGGTATGAGTGCAGGAGCTGGTTCAGTCTCTTTCTGTTTAATGTGTGCTGGTTTTAAGAGGCATCAAGTAAAGTGCTTGTCCTCGTTCCCAAAGCAAATAACAAAATATTCCTGCTCATAAAATATAAATAAATTATAAATATATTTTTGTACTCATCCCCGTGCATGTTCCATTATATTATGTGTTCATCTATTTTTTATTATTTTTACCTTAAATTTGTCAGTGTTTGCACTCCTAGGAAGGGGAAAAAGGAAAAAAATTAGTTTTCAAACATTGATTGCAAATAGAAATGGATGAGATACACATAAGTAATGGAAAAAATTTTTACTCATTGGTTTCAGACCACCGCTGTATTTTGCCGAGGATTTTGGTAGCAATGGGAATGGATAGTTTTGAAGTTGAAAAATGTTACCAGGGACTCCGATGTAAGTAGGGAGATCTGGAGACACAAAGCAGGTCGTTCTCGTATGCATTAGTTCAGTCTTTCCTAAGCTACACGTCAGCTCCTCCAGTTCAGGGCTTGGTGACTAGGTAAGATGGAAGAGGGTGGCTGAGAGCGCCCCTGGCTTTGAAGTGAATGTCAAATCCAACCACAGTTGCAAAATCAGTAATTGCAGGAAAAAAATCGTATCCATTTATCAGCGTGGGATGTCAAAGGCAAAGCAGTGAATCTGTGTATGTGTTGGCAAGTTTGCATAGCCCAGAAAAAGGGATTATTGCAGAACACATTATGTACTTTGCTTCCTAAGTTGTCAGAAAGAGACAAGATAAAGAAATCATATTTTTATTATGAAGCAGGCCAGTTCCTAACGCTTCTAATAAAAGCCAAATATCCAGTAAAGGCTCAGAGGAGTTTTATTGCAGCGCTCCAGCCATGCAGACCTGTTGTGAATTGTGTCATGTGTGTGAAGGCTGAGACGGCTTAGAGAAAACAATATTTACTTTCTTATTTAAAAATCGATTTTCGTAAGACCTCGAAGAAGAACGTATAATTTCAAGCTGTTTTCTGAAGTCTGAATTTGTAACAATATTTTTAATTATGACTAATTTCAAAGGACAGTCTTTTACAGTCTAACAATGCTGGTCGATGCTTCCCCTGCTGATACGATTTTTCTGGGGAAACACGAAGTTCTGCAAATTTTTCGGGTCATTTGGTAATCTCAGCTCCTGAAATACGAGCTTGTCTGCTCTACAGGTTTGGAAGTCATTAGTTATCCTGGGTCAACTGGCTTGTGTAGACAAAGCAAAGGTTAAAGATGATGTTCCATTATGTTTAAATACGATGGTCTATTATGTGTATTTTATGAAGTCTAATGATTTGTAACGTACCCACGTAGGCTCAGTTGGAATAATCCCTTAGCGATTTGCAGGATGCTGAACCAGTGACTTGAAGCTGTCATTTATTGGTAGGATGAAAGAACACTTAATCTGCGATTTTTATTTTGCAAGTGTTCGTTAGCATCATGAATTCCCCTTGAAAAAAAAAAGGGAGGAGGGAGGGAACCAGAAAACGTTGAATTGAGAATATGACATAAGGTGGAAAAACAGTTTGGCACTAGAAATGTGAAGTATAATGGGATGCTGTAGATGGGTGCTTTAGTGCACATGAAAATATTATTATTAACCTACTGTAGAATGTTGAGGGAAGAAATCTCTGGTCTGCAAATGGTATCTCATACGTTGGCAGAAAGGTCAACATCAATCACCGTGGAAGGAAAATTATCAATAGAAAGTTCTGTAAGGTTTCTTTCCCAGATTCAAGCTGAATATTGGCCAACGTGACCTCACTCTGAAGCTCTGCTTTTAGAAAAATTTGCCTGCTTATTGAGGACCTCCATTGTAATGAGGAATTGTAGCATTTTCTTTAAGACTGCTTTAAAAAATGTCCCAATTGCATTAGTTTAGTAAAATAGCTTAGCTAAGTGAATTTATTTCGAACTCGTTATCGTAGTTTATAGTGATACGGGTCTAAATAAATGGGATTTTGTCATGATGAAGTGACGAATGAAATGCAAATTAGATCTTTAAAAAAATGAAAGCATAAGAGAGAGATTTAATTGCAGTAAAATGCATTGATAATAAATACTTTAAAAAGAACCCCCAAGTGAATATACAAGATGTATCATTGATAACTAACAGAAGGTATCTAGTTAGTGCTAATTTCAGCACAGGAGGAGACAGCTGGCAGAAGGCCAGCAGAGGACAAGTTTCAAGTCCCACATCTTGTCCCTAGTTTTTCTGTTGGTTATAGAGTGGAAGCTTCAACATAGATTTAGAAAATTATTTTTTATGATGTTGATGTGTTGATTTTTTCAAATGACATAGGAAGCATTTTTTCCTTTTACTTTTTCAAAATATTTTCTTTTTCATTTGAGCCCTGAGTGAAAGAATAAAACAGATCACAAAAATTGCTGTGACCTATAAGCCGGACTTTCAGACAGCGTTTCAGATCTGACCCAACTCTGATATCTCCCATTTCCCTTGTAGACACTTCCGAAAACAAAATGAAAAGCCCAGAACAGCTTTTATTTGCATTCATGTAATGTTCTCTTTGCTTTATCTTACGGTCTGCCAGAGTGCTTTGCACAACTGATGCTGAGGTGTACCCTCTGGCCTGTGTCGTAACATCATGGGGAGCAAAATTGTGGTGTGCATGTTTTTGGGAAGACACACAGATGTCTAGTGGGGTGAAGCCGTAGCTGTAGTAAGCCTGCTGGCCTGGCCCGTAAGAGGTCCTGGACTCTTGGGTACTGTGAACAGCAAACCTTTCTTGCCATTAGATACAGCTATTGTGAGCCAAATTAAAAGCTGTATTTAAAGTATGGAACTGAAAGTATTTTTTATTAAAATACACTTAACATGCCAAAAATACAGTACATATTTTATTTAAGTTCTGTAGATACACACATAAGACAACTATTTTGGCCAGTTTTCCTTCTTAAGTTCAAGGCTTGCTATTATTCACCCAGATTGACTATTCTGGTA
Organism: Burhinus bistriatus; assembly: GCA_013397275.1. Classification (NCBI taxonomy): domain Eukaryota; kingdom Metazoa; phylum Chordata; class Aves; order Charadriiformes; family Burhinidae; genus Burhinus; species Burhinus bistriatus. Next base: position 110,859 of record VYXH01011338.1, on the reverse strand, counting down.
GGGATCTGCGAGATACTTCATGCTTTCTTCTTGATCGAGCATGAAGAGAAGGGGAGGAGAACAGAAGAGACATGGGGATGCATTTTTCCCTGCCTGTAGCATCCTGCAACCTTGCTAAATGTCTCCCCCATTGTTATCCCTTTCTTGTCTACTGTAGACCTTAACCCCACGTTTTCATTATGTACATTTTTGTCATTCATTCACAATCACCACAGTCATGACAAGAAAGGAAACGTGGTCTGCTATTGAGTTTGATGAGCTTAAATTAAGAAAGAGGAAAAGAAAGAAAAAAGACAAAAGATTGAGCTGAGAGATATTTAATTTTTTTTTTTATGTTAACCTGGTTACCTTGTTTTTTGGAAACAAGTCAACCAGATTTGACCAAGGACAGGAGGTGACATTTCCAAGATGCAGGGAGATTGATATCGTTTTTCCGTGGCAGGCAGGGATGGAGGGGGAGTGGTTGAAAACTAAATCAAATCTTGTTCTTTCTAACAGCGTAAAGAGTGTTGGATGTAGCGGCTAGAAGACAGCTGCTTTCATCTTGCCCTTAGCTCAGTGTGAGACTTGGTGGAGTTCCTCTGCTCCTTAGCATTCATTTTTCAAGGAGCTCTTTAGAGCTTTATAATTTTGAAACCTCTACTCATTTTGTCAAATCTGGTTGAAATAATAAAAAGTATTTAAAAAAATTACGAGAAAGGGCCATATTGATTTGGAGACCATGTGATTGAATTAACCTTGTTTTATTATGAAACCTGGTACACAGGAGCAAGTCTGAGCCAGATGTATAGGAATTTTTGCCTTTTTTCTCTGCAAGCATTGTCATCAAACTCAAACTGAGCTGGATTGACTCCATATTTTCCCCCAGCCAATCAATTAGCAGAAACATTAATTTTTTATAAATGTCACACTGTTATAAAATTAGTTTGTGTCAGTTGTTTTTCCCCTGGAACTAATTTTTATAGCACAGGGAGAAGTACTAAAGTGTATAATTTTTTGGATCTGAACAAGATTTGTTACAGTAGGATAATAACCGTATGCTTTTAAACAGATGGGATATAATTTATTTTCTTTGGGCCTGCTTTCTTTCATCACAAAACATTTAATGAAAAATACGACTGTTTGTCGGTAAAGTTTTTCTTCCCACCCGCGCTGGTGAGGTAGCGCCATCACATATGAGAAGCACATCACTATCTTGGGTTGTCCTAAGCAAGTATTGAGTGATAAAATTCTTTATATTTCTTGCTAATCCAAGGAAGGATAGTTGTTAGGGTTATAATGGTCTTGTGGAATGTTGAACTGCTGTTCTATTTTGCTGCAATTTTTGCTTTGGATAAAGGAAAGAATTGGGAGCAGAAAGATGTCTAAAGATGGGCCATTCAGAGGTTGACCTCTGACTTTTTTTATCATGTCAAGTTTCCCTGATGAAATTTTAACCCCTGAAATTCCAGCTAATATATTTGGCATTTTCTTATGACTACAGTGAAATATACTGATCTTGGCATTTTATCTGAATATTTGTAAATACTTACTGTTGCAAGGTGGAGGTGTTAAGACAACTACCTTGAGCCCTCTGGAATAAGTGTGGAAAAAATTCAACTGGGGACCAATACTCACTGCTTTTCATAGACTTCCTCCGACCTGCCTGTTCAGTGGGATGTGTGGTGCAAGATCATCTTTCCGTCAAAAACTCTTGCCTTAAAGATAGACTTTCTTGGCACACTGCTCAGTATTCACTAATAAAAAGCTAAAGTTTCCTTTCCTTTTGGGTCTGCAAGCTCTGCTGAGTGAGCTGTGTTAGGGACCTGTGCTTGTGATGTGAAACTACGAGAATTCCTGTTCACTCAGTTCTTAAAAGTGTGAATTGTATTTTACAAAAGCAGGACAAAATGTTTTCCTTTCTTCTGACTTTCATCTGAATTTCTGTCTCAGAAAGGAGTGTGCAGTTTCTAAAATCTCTGCACTTTCTAAAATCCCTCTGCTCGTAGCGATGATGTGTGTACAGGCAGGAAGAAGGAAGTTCTTAAATAATTCTGCAATGATGTTCCCAATTTCTCCTTAATATTCTCATGCAAATTTTGCTCTACAGTGAATGTAGAGCTGCACTCAGATTTTTCCTACAATGAGGCCTAGGGACTCCCAGTTTTTGAACTAGGATATTGCTACCTGTTTGCTATACTCCTGCCGCTTCTTCTCTTTGATTTTCTGTTGCAAACTTACCAGCTAAAAGACACTTGGTACGTTTTACTAAGAATCTGGTTAAGATACGGCATTAAAAAGAAATAGTACACTTAGCAGCTGTCCTGGTGCGTACTTGATTTCAGATAAGGTAGCTGTATTTTGCTATTGTTTGTTTAGAAGATATAAATCTGTATCTTTTTATATAGTAATCTGTTCAGGTACGGTGTGTCGTGTTCACTCTTTATGACAGCTATATCAACGTGAGGTTTTGTGAGGGTACATAATTGGAAAAGTAGGCTGTTAATTGTACCCTCAGCGGGTTTGATCTACAGTCATTGGCAGACAAGAAACATTGACTCACAAAAATATCAATGTTCCTACAAAGCCGTTTATTACTATCTTTTTAGAGGTCTCATATGGCAGAGCCGTAATGTACTGCACAAAAGGAGACAAAAACCTGAAGTCCACCAGGAATGAGCACTGCACTCATACTTTAAAGTGGTCAACACCCTATTTCCCATGCTTGGGTTGTAAAGAATATAATGTGTGTTGTTTTTCTGCTCTTTAGAACAGTTAAATTTTCCGGGTGGAATTGTTGTTTGGCACTTCCAGTGAATTTTGTATGCGTGCTGCTCATCAAACTGATAGTAATACAAGTTCTGATACATTGGTATATCCACCGCATCATTGGGAACTATTATACAGAGTAAAACCATTGTTATCCTTTTGAATGAAAAACGAGTAATCAAAGGCATTAATACCCTCAACTGAGGGGAAAAAGATCAAAGAGCAGGAAGTAGTANACTATTATACAGAGTAAAACCATTGTTATCCTTTTGAATGAAAAACGAGTAATCAAAGGCATTAATACCCTCAACTGAGGGGAAAACGATCAAAGAGCAGGAAGTAGTAAAAAAAAAAAAGTCTAATTTTTCGGGAGGAACTGGTAAGCCTTATGGAGAAGAATCAGTAGATACTGTATTTTGGGCGGTTTAGTAAGGTTTTTGCCATTCCTTCTCAAGACACTTTAAGCTGAAGAAATGTGGTTTAGATTACCGTGCTGTACGGTGAATGCAGAACTCGTCGGAGAACAACCTATGGAAAACAGTGATGAGTGGCTCGTTGCGAGACTGGAAGGGTATGTTGAATGGAGCTCAGCAAAGGCTGTTCTCATTACCAACCCAGGTGACGGACTAGAAGGCATTCTTATTAAATTTGCAGATGCCAGGAAGCTGGGAAAGATTGCAAGTGTGTCAGAATACAGAATTAAAATTCAAAATTACTTGAAGAACCGGACTGAAAAACGTAAGAATTCTTACAGGAACAAGGACAAACTACTAAGGTTAGGTGGGAGCCCTTTGTTAGTTCTCCGGTGTGCCTTTCCAGTAGGATACAGACTAATTACAGAGAATTCAGAGCGCAGTCATGGTTATGATTGGACATCTACACAGCATGATCTGAGGGAAGAATGAGAGAATTGGGATTATTTAACTTGACAGAAGACCAGGAGGTACATAACAGCCTTCTTGTATGTTACCACTTGTACTGATTCTGGCTGGGGTGAAGTTAATTTTCTTCATAGTAGCGTGTGTGGTGGTATGATTTGGATTTGTGCTGAAAACAGTGTTGATGATGCAGGGATGCTTTAGCTATTGCTGAGCAGTGCTTACACAGCGTCAAGACCTTTTCTGCTCCTCACACCGCCCCGACAGCAGGTAGGCTGGGGGTGCACGAGGAGTCGGGAGGGGACACAGCTGGGACAGCTGACCCCAACTGACCAAAGGGATATTCCATGCCATGTAACATTGTGCACAGCAATAAAACCTAGGGGAAGAAGAGGGAAAGGGGGGACGTTTGGAGTGATGATGTTTTTCTTCCCGAGTTAACGGTTACGCATGATGGAACCTTGCTTTCCTGGAGATGGCTGAACACCTGCCTGCCGATGGGAAGTAGTGAAAGAATTCCTTGTTTTGCTCTTCTTGTGCCTGCAGCTTTTGGTTTACATATTAAACTGTCTTTATCTCAACCTGTGTTTTTTTTCTCAGTTTTACCCTTCCCGTTCTCTGCCCCATCCCACCCGGGGTGGAGTGAGCGAGTGGCTCTGCGGGGCTGAGCTGCCTACTCAGGTTAAACCACAACGCCTCTGCTGTAAAAAAGAAGATGAGGAAAAAAAAAACAGATTATTTGTGTTTCTGGTTACAGCAAATCTTGAAATAAAGTTGCAGGAAAAGAGAATTGTACAGGATATTTGAAAAAAAATAGTGTTATCACAAAGTTATGGAAGAGATTGTCCAGGAAGGCTGTGACGGCTTTACCATGGAAGCCTCTGAGATCCGACTAGACAGAAATGTCTGATGAATGATTAGGTGTAACAAGATCCTCTTGTGGGAAAAGGAGATGGAGCAGATGTCTTCTTCAGGATCAAGATCTTCTAATTTTCATGACAGTCTCGCAAGGTTGCCATATGTGGTACACCAGAAATTTATGTGATCATCCATCCTCACCATTTTAATTGGTGGGTGTGTGTTCAGGCATATAAACTTGTCAAGCTGTATCCTCCATTGTTGATGAGTGAATAAATTAGATCTTTTATTTTTACATTTATGAGACTATAAAGGCTTCCCTCGCCTATCAAAACAGAAACTTACACATTTACTAATGGGTTGTAGGAAGCAAATGAAGCTTGAATTCAGTTCTTTTCATTTTGACAACTGTTATTGATATGAAGTGTAATGAAAACAGCCTGTCTGTTGTTAGGCTTTTAGTTAGTTGGTATGCTGTTTCCAGCCTTTAATTTACAAGGATGAAATAATTGACCTTGTATCCTTACAGGGCTGACTGGGAATTACTGACTGAAGTTATGTTTTATTTAACCAGTAGCGCTGTGCCATTGAGAATAAATGGACGTGTGTCTTTAACAAACATAGAGGATGGTCTGGTTAAATGTTCTCCTAGAGATTTTTGGTACTTGATACCCTTCTAATTGTATAAATACGGACTGAAAAAACCTTGCGAATGATGAGCCACGGTAAATTCAAAGGAAATGTAGCAGAAAATATACATTAATGTCACTACTGCTGAGTTTGGGTTCTCATGACAAATATAGAATATTTTGCTTTACTGTCCTACAACTGAGCCCCAAGGTACTTGTGAAATAGCATGCTTTTTGGCGTAATAATTAGAATTACTTTCGTGTAATTATTGTTTCCTTCAGTTGGATCTGATTGCCACAAAAATTAAAACAACTTCAACATCACAGATGTGAGTATCCTTTGAAGAGAGTCCAAGGATAACTACTAAACATAAGTGAGCCTTGCAGAGCTCCCAAGGACATAGTCATGGCATCATAGCAAGTTACTGACTTTTTTTGTTGCAATCAGGGTCAGATTTCGGTCAATTTAATAAAATGGAGTTGCATGTCAGTTGTTATCACAGCTAAATTTTGGTAAGAAGATTACATGAGCTCCGTGATTGACATAGTGAAGGATATGACCTGGGGAATTTGAGACACCATAAAAACCACTTCTTGCTGACAAAATCTTGACACCTCCCCCTCCTCCATACACATTTTTAAGCTATGCCCCATCCTGCTACTCTGATGCACATATCTTATTTGGGTATGTCTAATCAGAATTCATATGTAATTATTTTTAATTATTAATTTAGGAGTTATGTAAAGAGTGGGTTTTCTTGGCTAAGAAAGGTTATTGGCAGCTGTCAGCAAAAAGTTTTGCTACATTTGCTATGAAGAAAGCCTAGCATAGTTACTTGGCAAGGAATAATCTAAAATGAATTAAAAGCCGAAAGATTTTGACTTGAAGCGCCAAATTGCCTTTTGCCATTCCGTTACACCAGCATTGTCATACAGCTTTCTTGTGTTTTGACTCGTTATAAACTACCCATGTTTCTGACTGGCAGTTTAATACCAACCTTTCACATTTGCTCTGCAGCAACCTCACTTGCTCCAAGTGCCTTTCGTCATGCCCTTTCTGTTGGGATTTTTTGCCTCCGGCTCCTAACTACTCATCCTTGAACTTCCCGGCTCTCCTCAGCTTGCTGGTGTATACTGTATTTCCTTCCTTCTGGGCTTTTTCTGCCATACCTATTTAAATGTTAAGATACACAACACGGGAGTAAGAGATGGGTTCATCCCATACTCCCATGGGTGCCTTGCTGCAATGTCTGCGGGATGCGTCACTCTTGATGCCTTCTCTCCCTTGCTCCCTGGGACAGTCACCTATGCCAGATTATTTTCCCTAGAAGAGTTTCGTTTCCTGTTTAAACAAGCAAAGCCATATTGGCTAACGTGTTGGTAGTTGTCTACTGAAGCTTCATTTCCCATCTTGCCATGCATCTGCTCTTCCTCTTGCTTAAAGTCTGCCTGGTCTCTTAAATCCTTGCATAGCTTTGCAAACAGATTTATTGTTGAAAGTATATTATTAGTACGGTGCCTAACACAGAGCCTCTGGGTGGCACCACAACATGAATAATGATAATTATAATGAGTCGAGTCAGCCATTAAATCACTTCACCTTCAGATCTTGGCTACGTGTGGAAGCCTTTTTTATTTCTAGAGCTGACTTCTTCCAAATCTAAAATTCATTACTCTGTGCATTTTTCATCTCCACAGACGTGCTGGTGCTCAGAGAAAATTGGGCCGCAAAAAGAAACTGAAAAAGCTTTAATTAAAAAGCAAATAGCATTTTTCCAGCAGGGAAAAGAGGTGGTGAGATCTCCCCTAGGCTTTTCTTACTATAAAAAGATCCTGCTATTTTTGTTTCACTTGCCTTTTAAAATCCGCCGCCTACCTTATTTATTCATCCCCACTTGGAGTTTACTGATCCAGTTGTAAGAGAGGTGTTCAAAATTAGCAGCTGTGCTGTGGCAGCCTTAAGGGGTATATGGCTTCCTTCTGTAAAAGCAAAATTGCAGGCTCTGCACATTACTTGTACAGGTAGTCAGCCAGGGGGATGAAGCTCTAATAGTGTCAGTACCTTTTATTTTCAATATTTAATTGCCCGGTGTGTAAAGACAGATTACTTTTGGCAATAAGTAGAGCAAGTAAGACATGGGTTTTTTTTTTTATTTTTTATTTTTCAGAACAGACCAGGCTGATTGGAGAAGACGAAGCGAAATGCTGTGGTTGTCATCTCATTTCAGTTTGCAGGTTTTCATTTAGGATGGCAAGGGTTAGCAAGTCCACTGTCGGTATTCTGGGGAGAATGAAGAAATTTAGCATACGTATCTTTTAAAATATTATTCGCTGCTTTGAATAAATGATGTACTCATCACATTTCCAAACTTTGCAGAGTTGGCTGAGTTGTGGTAGAACCGCTCTGAAAGCTTTTGTATGCAGTTTACTCTTTTGTATTCAAACTCAAAGCCATGAAAGCCCTTTACAATTTATTAGCTATTTGATGACCAATTTGAAATCAACCGTGATCTTTCTTTGTACTGTAGAAGAACATATCTTGTTCTGTTATATTTAGCTGTAATTGGCGTCTTTATTGGCAGTCTTAAGAAAATGAAACGGTGAGGTGGGCCCTGGGAGCTGATTAGACCCTCTTAATTACTGAATGTTTGTACTCCTGGGAGACACTCGACGGTAGCTCTGGCAAAGGGGAACTTTACCCTGCTGCTCCTTCTTTTAATTATCTTTGCAAAAATGCAGCAGCTAACACTCTGCTGAGCTTTCAGGTCACCATCCTTCAGACAAATAAAAAAGGAGAATGATTTTCTTAAAACCATTTTAATTTCTTTCTGAATGTTGGACAGGGTATTTCTAAGTGCTTCCTCAGGTGTTGAATGCTTCTATGTACTGGGACATGTCATCCAGCCCATGGTAGAGTTTGATCTTCTCAGAGATTAAATCCTGGTTTTAATTTAGCTGGTAAGAGTTTGATTTTTGGTTGAGTGGCAGCAAGGATTTCACCTTTGATGTCACGTGTTAAGGTGGCTTAGCCATCAGCTCACGTAGTGAATGGTGTTTCCTGGATTTAGGGAATAAGATGTCTTTTGTATTTTTTCTTAATTAAGAGTTAAAATTACTACAGTGTTATACTGTTGAAAAGTACCATGCAGAAAACTTGTGTAAGACGTGCTTGCTCTTACAATGTTGGAGTTGCTCTAAACTATACTAAAAATACCACATTTTTCTCTGAAATTGCGGTTTATGAAATTCAGAAGTGCCATATAAATATCGACTTTAAAATGACTACAAGCTATAGCTTGATTGTTCGGAAAACTGTAGTGCTTTCCAAATAATGTTTGGGATTTTGAGAATTTCTTCATTAATAGGCACAAGTTGGTTGCTGTGGAAAGCTCTGCTCTCTGCATGGAAGTTTAAAATGTCTCTGTGTACAGTCTCTCTTGAAATAAGATTTGACTTTGGAAATGTGCCTCTTCACGGCTGTTTTGAAATGGAGAATTTGCACTTCAGCGTTTTCCAAGTGCCATGCACATTACTTATGAACGCTCCTTTTTTGAATAGCGTAAACTCCAAGCGATCAATCAATCAATTAATCAATCAATCTTTTCTTCTACCTCAGGGCTTTTCTTCATCCTCCTAACTAAGGACTGACTCGGTCCCTATGCTAACTCAGGATATGCAGTGTGATAAAACTGATTTGACTACCTTTTTTTTTTTTTCTTTTTAAGCTCTTATGATAATCACATAGAAGAGGCCTTCTCCTTTTTTGTTAGGACGTAGGTGTTAGGTAGCAATCCTTCAGAGCAGTCTCTGCATAGCTGGCTGGTTTGCATTTCAGAGAGTATAAAACCATGAGAGTTTGCAACTACATTTAACCTTCTGCCATCAAATGTATGCATGAAACTTTAAGGCTTGTGGCTTAAAATCTTTTAGTAATATAAAAACTTTTAAAGTCATGATTTTTTTTTATAGACTTCTAGGTGCTTTTTAAGTCTTCTGAGAGACATTACCTTCCTCTTGTCTGGTATACCCCCATGCCTCTTTCTCTAGTCCTTTAATACATAACTGCTAGTGGTTGCAGTGATGTTTGCATCTTGGTGGATGTTCTCCTGTTAAAGACTGCCGATAAAATGAACTCTGACATTGTATGATGAACAGTGTTGAAACAAGTAACTGTTCAAGTTGGAAACTATACTCAGACTTGTTGTAGTAACATATAATTCAAAAAGGTCTTTTTCTTATCTGTAAGTTGGTTGACCTTATTCTTGCCATATAAATATACTGGTACTGGATGTATTGAATGATATTATGATTTTTATGAATAGAAGTAAGTTTGCTATGTTACTAGATGGACATATTTAAAATTTCACTCTTTTTAACAGTTACTGGAATTCTTTCATAGTGAACTTGGACTTTCAAAGACGATGTCAGCTTGAATCATCGGATGAGGGGCTTTAGGTGGGCCTCTGAGGTTCCTGCTTTTCATTTTACTGCCTTACAATTTATATTTTCTTTGCTTTTGACAGCTTTTCTCCTCTTGTAGTTTGAAACAGACTATTCTACACATACTTTGATTTTTCACAGTCCCTTTATTTTTAACTTTTTAGGCAGTCTCCATCACCTTTGTTATATCAGGCTTCTTGCGTTTTTTCCCTGCCTAGAAATCTGCCCTTGCCTTTATTTCTTTATTTCTCCTCTAGCCAGGTTAATGCTTGTTTTTCTCGTGACGTTCATATCCTCTGGGAAGATATATTTCCATTACGATGCCAACAAAACTGTTGAAAAATTATAATGATGCATTTTAACGGCATTTATTTATTTTAAAGGCATTTATTAAAAAGGGGAGCATGACCACACTGCCTGCATTATTTATACATGGTGCCATTCTCTCTAATTCTCTTCTGGTTTTACATTCCTAAATTTGAACATTGGTTACAAAAAATAAAAGGAAAAAATGGGCATTTGACCAGTCTCCAAGTAACTGTCTTTTAATTGTCATCTTCCCAAAGTAGTTACCTGTAAATTACCTACAAATTGTCTAAACATCTGAGATCAACTGCAACAGTAGAAACAAACCCCAAAATATTCTTTAGAAGAGTGTTTGCAGACCTATTAGGCATTAGCAGTACTCTCAGATTTGAAAAATGATACTTCAAAATCAACCTCTTTAATTAAAACATTATTAAAGGAAAAGATGGGAAAAGATAAAATGTCAACAGACGTTAACGATGTGTAAGGTATTCTTGTTATTAAATGTATCTCACAGGTTTAAAAGGTTCTTGGAAGTTGTCACAACGGAAGTACAAAGCACCAGACTTTTATATCGGTACTTAAAAAAAGTATTTTTGACTTGTTGGGAGCAGTGATGGTCTCTCGCAGGCTTCAGCTGTTAGACTTGGAGACTAATAACAGCATTTCTTCCCAGTGATGAACGACCACTTAGATTTTCCTTTCAGTTAAAATTACTTTGATGTAAAATGCTGTAGATTTTAAATTGGGAGAGGAGACTATTTGTCCAGCCCATGCTATTTGTTATATTTCTCCTTTAATATTACATGGAAAAATGATCCCCTTTACGCAGAAACAGATTGTAAGCATTGGACAATTTGGTATCATAAACTATATTTCTGCCTTTAAATATTCTGTTGGGAAAGAAGAAGTGACCGTCTGAAGTTCTCCAGCAGCAGGAAGATATATCTGTGATATCTGAAGTTCAATAAATTGAACAGGGAAGTAAAAGGACCACACAGCACTTGAGTACTTAAAGTAGGAGGAACTGTGCGGTAACTACTTAGTAAATCAAAAGTAAGATTCTCCTTTGCAGACAAACAGAGGGAGGAGGAGGATGGGGGTTTGTGTAATGTGTCCTTTCGATTTTCCAGGTAAATTGTGTTCCCCTTGGGACACTCTAGTTCACCTTCTGAGCAGCTGGGCCCTTCAGCAGGCGTTTGTTCACCTGCCCAGATAACCGATGGGAGCAGCCGTGCAGGCAGAGGACACAGATTTATCTGCCCCACGACTTGTCCTCTAACGGCCCCCAGTTGTCTTCTGATCCTGGCTGGTGGCTCAGAAGGGAGTGTAAGTAGCAGGGACAATTCAGGGGGATCCTTCCCTTCCCGTATCTACATTCCCAGCTTCTGGGAACAAGCCGGTTCAGGACTTTTTCAGCTGCAGCTACAATGAACTCGGTAGCTGTTAATGACATTATGCTACACAAATTAGCCTAATCCGTTTTTGAGCCTCTATACCCTTGGTCCCTGTAGTAGTGTCCTGCGGTGGTGAAGTCCCACAGTTCAGCTGCGCTATCTGAAATGCATTTTCTAGGGTTTCCTTTACCTTTGTCACTCGGTAACTTCATTCGTGTCCCAGTTGTGTCATGCGGAACCGTCGAAGAATTGCTCCCTCGTCATCTTTATTTTATAATTCGTGCTTTTATACATCTGTATCAGATCCTATTTTACCAGCTGCGGAATCAAAATACTATTTTTTTTCTCATGTTGAAAGTGCCATATTTCATCTTTTTTTTGTCACCCTGTTTTTGTCTTGTTCCGCTCTCTTTGAGATTGCTTTGCCTGCAGTGCCTGAGATAGGGGCACACCATGGATTTCTCTACAGCAGCACACTAGTGTTTTCTCTCTTACTTCCCTTCCCATTCTTTATTAATGTCTTACGTGCTGTTTTCTTTCGTGTTGTCTGCTGAGCATTCGTATTTCTTCTAGTTCTCATAGAGCTGTCTACCACGTATCCGAGATCTCTTTCCAGAGTGGTAATGACTAACTAAGAACCTGTCAGCGCTTACATTATACCTCAGACCTATCTGCCTTCCTTTGCCTTTCAGCTGCCATTTTATCACCCCATCACTTAGGTGGTTTACGCTACGCTACAATTTTTCACAGTAAGCTTTTGATTTTGATTAGTCTGAACAATTTTCTGTTGTCAGCAAAATTCATCCCTACGCTAGTCAATCATTTTCCAGATCATGTGTTACGTCTTTTCGGCTGCACGGGTCCCCTGTGTGTTTCCCTGCTGTGGAAACCCAGTAAGTGAGCTATATTTTTAGCAAATTTATAGATTTTCTCCTTTAGAAGCTTCTCAGTGACCTGTATGTAAAGAGCTTGGTGGTCTTCTCTCTGGTCTTCAGCACATTGCTCTCAGCACCGTCGTGTTACAACCAAGAAAGAGCAGGGACTCGAGTAGGTGTTGAAGTAACATCCCTTCATCTGCGCTGGGCTTTGTCTTGGTTGGGACAGAAGCTCATTGAGTCCACAGGTTGTGAGAGATTCGCACGGCCATGGCCTGTACAGCCCCTCTTTTGTGCATTAAATAGGGAGTTAAGGATGGATCACCATCAGCCTTGGAGGTATTGCTCATAAACGCAAAAATGCCACTTTTTTTTCTAGGCAGCTTTATGAAGCTGTGCAATGATATTTTGCTGCAGCCGTTACTGTGTTATGAATCTTTAGACAGAAAAATAGCAAGCAAATAACTATTGATCATCTGATATTCCCCATATTTAGATGCACGTAAGTGCAATTTCCCTTTTTTAGTTTGCACTACGGCCCTAGTCTGGCCATCAGAATGAAGTAATGTTGACATATTTCAGTTTTATGTTCCTTTTTTTCCAAACCAACACTTTGTGTGATCAGTACTCCTATATTTAATATCCTTTGCTGTATTTCCTTAAGTAGTGTACGCTATTGTGGCAGAATAAAATTCTAGAAAACATAATGTATCAAAAGTTTATATTGAAGTATTTTTTAGTAGTATTCCAGCAATGGATTTTAGTGGCCATCATGCAAGCTGTTTACCAGATGCATCAACATATTTAGATTGCTGATTTTTTATTTTTTATTTTTTTCTTTTTTTTTTTTTTGTAAGAGAAAGCCAAATTCTGTCAATCTAAGGAAAGCTCCTACAGAAACCACGGCAGGCAGGGTGCCTCTCGTGAACGCTGCTGCTCTGTAAGTGACTGCTGTGTGATTCTAGTAGTTAAGCTGCCCACATACATTTTAAAGTAAACACCTCTTAGCATTTCTACAAAAGTTAAAAACCAATTGTGAAGAACATGTCTCTGCTATCAGGCAGAGCTGCCTACGAGTCTGTAGTTGACCATGCTATTCAGAGCCAGAGGACTTTGTAGTATTGTAGCTTTATTCACATTTATTTCGATCAAGCTTTGATGCGTCGAATATAAGTTGTTATGATCTTCCTGCAAGCAGATCAAGTGCAGGGTAACCATTACTCAGCATGTTTTTTGCAAGCTAAGGTATGGTACTGTATGGCAGATATTTAATCATGTATAGTTAAATTCAAGGAATTCCAGTATCTGAAAGGGGCCTACAAGAAAGCTGGAGAGGGACTTTTTACAAGGGCATGTAGTGATAGGACGAGGGGTAATGGCTTCAAACTGGAAGAGGGGAGATTTAGATTAGATCTCAGGAAGAAATTTTTCACTCTGAGGGTGGTGAGACCCTGGCCCAGGTTGCCCAGGGAAGCTGTGGAGGCCCCATCCCTGGAGGTGTTCAAGGCCAGGTTGGATGGGGCTTGGAGCAACCAGGTCTAGTGGGAGGTGTCCCTGCCCATGGCAGGGAGGTTGGAACTAGATGATCTTTAAGGTCCCTTCCAACCCAAACCATTCTGTGATTCTATGAATCTCACTGAATGTATGAAGTTTAGCCGTGTGCACTGGCTTTTCTTTCATTGTCTACTTTCCGTGCTAGGAAGATTTAAGTGGAACCCTGGAAGCTCTGCTTATTAGTGTTGGGGGCTGAATTTATGTCTTCTTGGAAGTAGCTAAAAGCAAAAATAACAAAAAACTGAATGCGTGAAATATTGTTTATGCAAAAAATTGTTTTGTATGACTATTCGTTACAGAAATGTCCACATTAATTTTGAAGACTGGCACATTTCTTAGAATTTTGGCACAGAGGAACTCCAGTGTGGAAATACATATTTTGAAGTTTATGACGTTAATAGAACATCGTACCTAAAGCTGGAGAGCTTTGCTATAATATGAAATGGCGTGGAATATTTAATGGCCGTACACTGAAATTGTTCGGGAAGTCTGGTAGGAGTCACATGCCGTTGTGACACACTTCTGCCAACTCACAACTGCTGTTCTTGTTTGCATCGAGGATGTATTGCTGTTAGCTTCTTCTGTGTACTTGTTACTTTCACTAACACTTAATTTTGGTTTGCTGATGTATTTGGCTACTCTTCCCAGTGCTGTAGGTTAGGATCGTGACAGATTGAATAAGCTTGGCAGGGTTTTTGGACTGATGAGCCACGGAGAAGATTTTGCAGAACACAGTCTTGAATCAGGGTGGGGTTTATTCCCCAATTGTTTCTTCCTCTTGTATTGACACTAATTGAGTCCCTTCTCCTCTGGAAGTTGGGGTCTCTCAACTCTGAAGAGCAGTTGAAAGAAGATGCTGGATTTGAGGGGAGAAAGCTTCAGTAGTACTTCTGAACTCCACTAAGAAAAATTTAAATGAGTACACAAAATCAGGAAAACTCCCTTTAAAGAGTAAAGAAGAAGAAAGTGCAAACATGGTATATTTTTTAGACATACATTAAAATCAAGGCATAAATGTCTTATTAGAGAGGTGCGGAGACAAATTAGAGATGACACCTTTCTGTCTGGCACGGTAACAGTTGTCACTTTGTAATGAACGATTGAAAGATTTATAGCTTTTAGAGCTATTCATTACTCTGTAGAATAAGACTTGTGAACTACTTGCTATGCTGCAGGTCCGGCAGCCGTGTTGCTGTGGATGTGATTCCTGTTACAGAGGCAGTTGGCACTTTTCTTCCCGGTCCTATTAGCAGTTATTTTCCAGCAGTTTCACTCTACTGTTTACTCAGTTACCGTTAGCTGAGCTGGCAGCTCTTGTTTCCCAGGACCCAGTGCAGTATTATGTGGCTGCAGAATTTATTCTAGAATGACTTTCAAATGCTTTCAAGTCCTCTTTTTTTCTCACCAGTCTTGTTGCAGAGCTACGGTTAACAGATCTCCTTGCAGCTACACGCTGGCAGTAGTCTTGTACTGAGAACAGCAGCAATGAGGGAGGTGGGCATGGCTTTTACCGAATATACCTGTTAATTTTTTTTGCCAAGTGAAAGAGTGATTTCCACACTTCAGGGGGAGGTTACCCATTTCTAGGTACTGCAGGGTCATTCCTGCAGAGAACACTGTTGCAGGAAAGCATGCGCTTTTCTAGAAAGTAGCTTCCTAAAATCCCTTCGTCTTGCTCCAGATTGCACACAGCATGAAAGAGGAGGACGGAGGGTAAGGGAAGAGCGGAGGGGATGCTGCTGCACTTTCTTTGCCTTCCTTCAAATCGCAAAACCTGAATATTGGGTTATGCAGTAACATACTGCGAGTATTTCTAATACGGTCTGTGCATTTGTTTGCAGAGGAGGTCCATAGCACTTTCTCAATGCAAGGTGGTGGGTGTTTGGGATAGGAGGCGCTGGCTAATCCAAGGGGAGGTGATGCAAGATTGCCGTCTCTAAAATCCTGGTGAAAACATCACTGTCATGACATAGTTTTATTGCATTGCTGTAATCTACAAATGAGTATTTAAAAAATAATTTAAAATAAGTAAACCCAGCATTTTGAAATCTATAGTTAGCTTAGTGCCTGAATAAACCAATATTTGAGTACCTAAATAAATAAACAAACAGTTTGCAATGAAGCTAAATCCCAGTGGCTTCCATTGACTCAATAATGCTTGTGGCTAAATTCAGCTGCATGTAGCCGAGCTCCATGCCATTACAGATGACTTGGACTCCTTAATTCATTAAATTCCGACCTCGGAGAAGATTCGGCACTTAATAATGTATTTGCAGGGCTGGATAAAATTAGTTTGCACTTGCATGTTGGGTTTTTTTTTTTCCCTAATAAATTAAGAAATTTGTAACTACGATGTGTCCAAAGACCCTCAGGAGAAAGTAACCTGAGGAGCAGAGCTTTATAGCATGGGATGTGCTTATTTAATTTCTGGCTTATAGCGTATTCAGTAGGAGTTTTCTCAGAACTTTCTGGGACTTCACAGCCAGACTTTAACTAAGAGAAGAAGATAGATTTTTGAATTAGGAGAAGTCTGTAAAGAGTGGAGGAAGGGATTTTTCATGAATTTTATCAGGATGAATATGCATTTAGACATAGATATTAGAGCCAGTGCTTGCAGAAACCCGCTAAATTTGCCAAGAAGCATTACCAATTAACGTAGTTAATTAACAAGAAGCTATGTTAAAATTAGTTTGGGGTTGGAGGAGGGGAGAGAGAGTGAATTGTAATTAGAAAAAGAAATCACAGCTGCTATTTAGAGAACTGGTAGGGAAGTTTGCAGGTTTTGCTGTCGGAAGAAGCACTGCATTGCGGCTATGCCTCGTTCATTCATTCCATTCTCAGTTTTCTAGGAAAGAGCTACTTTGGTATTGTGTATCACGATTTCCAAGCAATATTGATTACCCTAATCGAATTCAACTTCCTGCAGGCTAAGATAATAAGAAAAAAAAGTCAAATTTTTTGGAACTTCTCAGAAAGGTGAGGCTCTCAGTGTTTCTCAAGCATCTAATGTTCAAGAAATTATGCTCATTTTCTCCAGTTAAGGATTTGGATCCTGCTGAGGAGAATTTGCTCAAAGAAAAATGCCGACTTTCCCAGCTTGTGTTGCCCTGCATGCAGTTACTAAGCAAAGAGGAAAAATCAAGGCATTTATCTTTGCAAACTGAAATGAGTTTCACACTAGAAATATATGAAAGTTGCCCATGAAGTAGTGAGTGTCTCAAACATATCATTTTATTTTCCCAATGAAAAATAAACTACAATTTATTTAATAGATTCCTGAAAAGGCCTGATGTTAGCCCAGGGACTTTTCAGGTCCTTCTCAAATATATTTCTTTATTTAAAAAATAAAATTGGGCATACGGATTAGGATGTGTGAAGCAAGCTTGAATCTTAGGGTCACCATGGCAGAAGGAGGCACAGTACCAATAGTCCGCATTACAAAGATTTTTAACAGGATAACTATTCCTGTGGTGGTATAGAGGAGCTGTAGTTTAGCCTGTCAAAAATTGTCCCTTCTTGGCTAGTGTAATTAAACGTTTCCACTAAAGGTACCAAACATACGGAAAAGCACCCTCTTACCAATGTATTCTGCACATAGGGGAGGGGATTTCCTGCTATGCCCTGTGGTCAGAGTTACAATACGATCCGTTCAGCTTCAAGAGAGAGCAAATTCCAACCTTGCTGCTGAGGCACAAACTTGATTAATAGAAGCACGTGAGACCTGGACGACCAATACTCTGGTTTCTCCAGCCAATGCTTTTTTGACCATCTTGAGATGAGATAGTCTGGGTTTAGATCATCAGGACTTTCACGTTTCCTTTCTCATGTGCCGTTCATCGTTACAGTTCAGGCAAATCCAAATCTTGTGCGCCTTTTTATCTTACCTTGTGGATGTGTATTCTGATCCCCCCTGGCCTCACTGTACCTGTTTGAAGTGTGTTGAGTATGTGAGTACACCTACGCTGTAACACAACTGAAAAAAACCTCATTACGCAATGCCCGGTTTTCAATTCAGACAGACTAAACCAACACCTGTACTGCTTCCCTATATAACAGCTTTTCTGGAGGTCTTTTTAACACCAGCAGTTCACCAGCTAAAGCAGGTTTTTGTGCCAGTAGAGACACAAGGGTTGAGTGTACACTGGGTTAGTCACGCTACTAATCAGTATTTTTTAAAGACGTGCTGGCAAAAGTTTTGCAGTATAGTTTAGGTCACACATTTTGGTATTATTTAAATAGATGGAACCCAGCCACTGACGGAATGGGACCTTCCGTTTGTGCCCAGTCAGTTTATAAATAACATCAGTGAGGAACTCTATTGTAGCTCTGCAGAGACAGCGTCTGTGAAGAGCTCCGGTTACTGTATTTATATCTTAGGTACGTGGATGAGGAGTTGTCTGATGTCTCTGCGGCTCTTGTGAAGTGCATACATAGGTAGTGAAACTAGCTTGGTGTCTTCTAAACACCTTAAATCATTCCTTATTGCTCTGGTTGCGTTCAAGAAAGGTTAGAAGAGAGAATATTTTTACTCTTTCTTTAAAATATTTGCTTTTTAGCTTAACATAACATTTATTTGACTTTTTAATGCGGTCGATACATCCTGAAAAGGTCTGTATGTACAAGCAGTTCTATTTAAGGATTATTATAAATGACATTAATAGCAAATCTAGTAGCTTCTGCTTCCCATTCTCCATTAGAAATCATGATCCTTTGCTTTTGCTGACATAATTACCTCCATATGAGCCAGTTCTAACAAGGCAGAATTAAGAGTTCACATTATAAATGAGCAGCAGGAACAGATGGACTGAGAAAATACTCAGGTTTCATGCAAATATCAATGAAGGTGATTAGTAAAGCAATAAAAGCATTTGGCTCATATGGTTTTTCGTATTAATAAAGACTGCCTAACTGGAAAGGTCTTGAGGCCAGTTGGAAGTCTGGGGAGTTAGATGTTCTGCTTCTGAACATCACAAAGTCAAGTTTTGGTTTGTGAGAAGACGACCCTGCCACGAGTGGTGTCACACTGCCAGGCTCAATATTAAAATTCATCATTTTCACAGATTCGTTTAGCTTCAGGGCTGAAAGCATTACATGTCATCCAGCGAAACACACACTGAGCTGCGGAGCTTAAATTTGCTTAAAACACTGCTGTGCCTAGGTACAACAGGATTAGGGCCCCTTTTGCCTGGGTTCCACTTTGGTTTATGAACCTCCGCTTGCAGATTCCCCTGGCTACGAGCCTTCCCACCGTCCCTCTCTCCCTGCTCTTTCTGGAGGTGTCACTCTTCTGCAATGCTTTGAGTTTGTTGTTTTGTGGTGATGCTGGTGCACTCCCGTATTTCTCTGTACCATATGGGTCTATGCCCTTTGGTAGATCTGTTTGTCCTGCAGTTTCTCTCACTTCTGTTAGTGCCAGAGACAGTGAGGAGAGCAACAGACCCTCTGGCAACATAGAAGACAGGAAACATCTGGAATACATGTATCAGATGCATGGCACATCTCTACGTATTCCTATCCAGGATTTTTTTGGAGAGAAACATCGTTGTACATTATGTAGCGTTTGCTTGTTGACTCACATGTGCTCTGGACTCGTCGGAATATCAACGCACACGTTTGGACGTTATTCATGCGTGCTCTGGAAGTGCTGTCCATGCAGTCGATGCGCACACGCACTGTGGGTTGAATTTCTGGACAGCCAAGTCAAGCCAGTAGCTCAGACTTGCCTCTCAACTATCTGGAAAAATATCAGAAGTCCTCAGAATTTGTCTGAACATAATTTCCTAAAAGATATCTGGAGAAACCCAGGCAACCCTTAGCTACATCAGAGGGTTAAGATCACCTCCCTCTTTTTCTCACATGCTCTGAGCTGCGAAGAGTCACGCCGATGTAGACATGTATTTTCTGTGGGGGATACCAAGTGTATGTGTGAAAACCTGTATTTACTCTGAGATCAAAAATTATTTCCCACTCAGATAAAGCATACTGTGTAGAAAGGCATCCAATGATTTTGTTCTTATTTCTGATTTACTAATGAATGAACACTTGGAAGAAAGTAATTCTTTACTTAAAATGCAGTTGGCTGACTTCTTTCAGTTGTAAATGCAGGAAATGCTCATTGCTCCAAGTAAATCCTTAGGCAGAGGAAGGTGATACAGTAAGATCTTTGATTGTATATATATTTTCCATTGTCTATTTTAGGTTTACCTTCCTGGAAGAAAATCTGTCGCAACTCTCCCTGACTCCTGTATATATTTCTAGCTCTTAATGTGGGGTCATGTGATGAATTCAGAGAGGCCTTTGAAAAATAGTACTAGGGAGTATTTGCATGGTGTAGATCTCTTATTATCTTTGAATCACTTTGAAATACTGTACATTTAATTATTTTTTTCTTCCACTTACTAACATTTTTTCTTCTCTTCAATATTAACAGTGGATATAAAACCTTGGCTTTAACCTTGGTTTCCTTAGTTTTGCTGTAACCATTAAGACTTCTAGCCGGAGCCCACTTGGGTTTTTTGCAGGCTGCTCTAGGAGGACAGGAGAGCTCTCTCAGCTAGAACCATGCATTTCATGCATTTCACTTAGCTTTTGATTGATTTTGTTGCTGCTCACTGTTGGTACTGTATTGAAGTTGTATTTTTATTGTTGTAAGCTCCTATGTGCTGTGGTGGTTGGCAATCTAGAAATGTGTTAAATAATATTGATTTTTTTTTTTTTCCCACTTGGCAAGCATTTTATTTTACTCTGTCTCTAATACTATTTTAAGTATCATTTACTGGTTTTATTTTCTTTCTTATTTACGACTTGGCATCTCATAGAGCAAGGGGCCATCGCAGTGCCTGGAGAGGAGTCCTGAGAGAGAGGATACTCATAAGAATATAATTTCCAATTCTGATGCTAACTGCCTTTAGATAACAACAAGATGAGTTTGCATATTCTATTCTTATGACATCATTAAATAGTAGGTTTGCGTATTTGTCTCAGAAAAATAGAAATTATTTTGAGTTTCACTGCAGTGTATGTAACCTATCAGGTAGTTACCCTAAATGGGTGTTTTGACAAATCAACTTCCAGAAAACATCCTTCCTGGACCTCCAAGGGCCAACAAGCTGATACAACAAGATCTGTTCATTTCTGATGTTCTGTTCATGGTCTTTCACAATAAATTCAGGCATTCATGATAAAATGCGGGTCCATCTATTAAAAGTGACTTTTTCTGAATTGTCTTTATTTGGCATATGGTGGTATTGGGGAAAGGAAGGCTGTCCTTCACTAGGGGGAAATAAAGTTTGTCTTTGAAGTGCAGGTCCCGCCTAATGCTGCCGAAGTTGTTACTACATCTTAGAGCCTTCCACAGCATTCTTGTGGTTTTAGCCTGAGTTGGAAACCTGCGCTGCGCAGTAAGCCACACCAGGGAGAATAAGGTCCAGAAAACAGCTGGGTGATAAAGCTGAGGTTACCAACAGTGGTTTTCATTGCAGCTATTAAGGGAACACGATGGCTTTTTCAGCTATGGCAATTGTCTGTTTCTGTTGAGACTCTTCTTGAAATAATAGTGCGAGGTTAGTTTTTTAAATCAGAAGAGGTTATTATGGTGGTTTATCGTCACCGTTTATTTCTTTCAGTTTTGCTCTGTACAGATTTGCAAAACTCTGAGCTGTTTCTGACAATGAAATGTTTCTTTAATAAATAGTGCTTCTATCCCAAATTTTGGACAACTGTTAGAGTGCTTCATTTTGGAAGAAAAATGTAGACCGCCTGTTGTCCTCCACCCAGTATCCTGTGTCCCAGCTTTCAAAGACCTCTGCTGTCATACCAGGCTTATATTCCTCTGTGCTATGTCATAAATACTATGACATAAATACTCATATTCGTAAGTACTTCATTTTACCCCAAATAATTACTTTTTACTGGTATTATATACAAAGTATGGTTGTAACATATGAAGATAAGTAAAATAAATTAGGCCTAGCCGCCTGCGCGTTAGAAAATTTGCTGATAAACTAAAGAAGCTGAAATGAAGTTCCTTGGAGCCCAAGACAAGTTGAGACTGAATTTCCTGGGCTGCAGCGCTACGATGGACGATGATCTTGGGAGCCTGAAGAGTGAACGGTCTTTACGTTGCATATGGAAATCTGGACCATCTCTAGAAGAGTTTTCCCAGGCTATTTTGACTAGGAATTAGCACTGATGATTTTGGATTTCATCAGTGGCAGCAGCAGTTCTCACCTTTTTGCAGCGTGCCGACCACGATGAGACATATTGCAATGGGTGTTTGTACTCACTGCTTCCAATCCTGTTTCTATAATAAAGACCATGTGGAAAAGTGATGCTAGAAAGGGCTAACGCCATTTCACCATGGCACTCTCTGTGATTGACTGTAGGTATAGGCAGCAGAGTCAGTTGTTTAGGGGAGCAAAGCCAAAGGCACTGGAAAACCCGACTGTGATTCTGCTCCATCCTTTGCCGGGCCAGTTGATGTCTCTTGGGGAGAGCCCAGAGGATGTGGAGCAGCAGCCGTACTGTGCACAAGGAGACTTGGGGGGTTTCCGAAAACAGCAGTTTGTGTCACAGTCCTTCATCTGTCTTTTCTGTCCTGGAAACAGATAAGTCTTGTCCTGTCATCCTTGGAGCGGCCATACTCTGAGGCATGCACTCTTGGGAAGCCTTGAACCAGTGCTGCCTGAATCTATTCACAGTTTTAATCCGTTTCAACTACTGAGGTTGACATTTGTTTTTTTTTTTTTTTCTTTGAAGCACAAACAGTTTTCCTGCATTTCTATACATAGACACACTCTCAGATCTCCAGACTGCCGTTTCTATTTGAAAATGAAGGAAGCCTTTGTGCTTCCCTCCCCTAGGATAGCCAGTGGCACCATGAACGTTAAATATAGACGAATTCCAGCTGATTTATAAGTGTACCTACCGCATCCAATCTTCACCACCTTGTCTTTTAAAATTTGCATAAATTCACAACACAGAAATAGTCTGGGTTTGTTTTTTTTTCTTTTTCATAGGTTAGTTGATATATTACAAATTCATCTCAGTCATCTGAGTAATAAAACAGGCATTTCCCGTCAAATATCTCTTACAGCCAGACACTGTACTCTCTCTCATTGAGCCCTAATACTGTCTTTGGCTGACTACAAAGGTGCCGCTTGGACAAGTTTGTAGCATCACATCTGTGTAGCTTACCTTCTCCATTGGTGCCATTACGTACATCTCACTCCCTTTTACTGATGTTAATGGAGCCTTTTTTTCTGATCCCTTGCGCAGCTCATTTACAGTTTTAATGAAGGCATGTTGGGGGAGTTAAACTTTGGAGATGATGTTCATGCAGAGTATTATTTATGTCTCGTGGTGCAATTGTACGCACAACAATTTGGAGACGAACGTAAGACGTGAAACCTAATTAATTTATAATGTAAACTGAAGACGCTGCAGGGTGCAGCGCTGGGGCAGTAACGGAGGGACGTGGCAAAGCGGGTGGCGAGGTTGTGGTAGTAAAGTGCTATGGCAAAGGTGTATTTTCGGTGTTCGTTTCAATTTCACTGACCTGTGTTTCTAAACCAGACCTGCCCCTTGGAACTGTCAATATCTCTCAATGTCTGGATGAGTCTTTATTTTAGAATCTGTTTGATAACCTGATTCTCAGTTGATTTCTAACTTGACTTTCATTCTCAGTTCAAATGATTTTCTTAATAGCTTAGCTAACTACAGTTGCCAGTAATTGATCCTTATTAAACATTTTTTTAAACATAGCATTTTTGCCACCCATCTGCTTTTAAACTGCCCATTTGTATGGATTCTTTGCATAAATATTTTGTGGCTCATTTGATTTTCTGCATAATTAATTAATTGCTTCTCACTTAGTTTTCTGCATAACTAATCTACTGCCACATAATTAACAAACTCTTTAATTCCTTATTAATTATTTACTGTTCTTTTGAATATATGAATTAATTGACTGTTTAAATTTGCTGCTGTGCTGATTTGACATCTAGTTAATTGTTTTGATTAATCAATTAATTAGCTGCTTAATCTCTGCTTAAAAGTATAACCCCATGACTGCCTTGCAAATGTTCTAGCGCCCTTCCCCGTTCTCTCCTCATTCAGTGCTATCATCTCATCTGCACCTGGATGCTCCACTTATTGTCCGGGCACACATGGACCTTTTGGGCTTATATGTATCCCGCCGGTGAAGCCGTCTCTGTAATCCCAGTCATGCTCCTTCTATCTCTGATCTTCCTCCTAATGTGGTTTTTTTCCCCACGTGACACACTGCTCATACACTTGAACCTCAAGAGAGATTCAGCTCTGCTTACTTATGCCAAAATGAAAAGGGGAGAATCAGTTATTTAAATGTTGAGGAATGAAAATCCAGGAGGTAAAAGTGACACAAGAACGGACCTGCGGAATTATGCATTTTTATGGCACGCAGGGTGAGGGTGTTTCAGATGCAATATAACTACTGAAGATATTTGTGGTAAATTAATGTAGCTGATAAAGTTCCTGAAGCTTTATATTTATGTATAGCTCTTCTGCTAGACTTACTTGTTGAGGCTCTTTTTCTCCGGTTCTTCACTACAGAAGAATTTTAGTAGAAAAGAACCTTTTTCTTCACTCTTTGCTTTATTTATGTGCTAATCCTGGACTTAAGATTTCACAACTGGTTGCTGTAGAAACTGCTGTTCTCTTTGGGGACAAGGCCTGTGAAAGAGGTGTTGCCATAAAAAGTAGTTTGGTGCTATATATCATGAATAAGCCAAGAGAAAACATACCCGATATTATGAAAACTCCTTCAAAATGGAATGTTTTTTTAAAGTTTTCCACAAGGTGTCAGCTGCTCTTTGAAGGTATTAAATTGTGGCTTCTTATACAAGTGGAAGTGTGAGAAGTGAAGTGGCTTTATCAAGCATGCAACACGAAACACGGGGAGTACATTTATGTTTTTAAAAGAAGATGCTAAGTTGAGTATTACATTTAATAGGAAGAGAATAACCAGGTCAGAATCGAAATAGATTGGACTTGCTCATATGTTCGATGGGTGCTTTCCTAATTTATTGTCTGATGGTGATCAATCTACAGAATTAATAGTGAAAGCTGTTGCCAGAAATACAAGACTGCTCCAGAGCTGGCCCCAGTCCGGCTCTGAAGTCCCCAGCATAAGAAAGGCATGGACCTATTGGAGTGGGTCCAGAGAAGGGCCATGAAGATGATCAGAGGGCTGGAGCACCTCTGCTATGAGGACAGGCTGAGAGAGTTGGGGTTGTTCAGCCTGGAGAAGAGAAGGCTCTGGGGAGACCTTATTGCAGCCTTCCAGTACTTAAAGGGGGCCTAGAGGAACTCTTTGTCAGGGAGTGTAGTGATAGGACAAGGGGTGATGGTTTTAAACTGAAAGAGGGGAGATTTAGATTAGATCTCAGGAAGGAATTCTTTACTCTGAGGGTGGTGAGGCACTGGCAGAGGTTGCCCAGGGAAGTTGTGGCTGCCCCGTCCCTGGAGGTGTTCAAGGCCAGGTTGGATGGGGCTCTGAGCAACCTGGTCTAGTGGGAGGTGTCCCTGCCCATGGCAGGAGGTGGAACTAGATGATCTTTAAGGTCCCTTCCAACTTTAACCATTCTATGATTCTCTGACTTTTGGAGCATAAGAAAATATATAAAAACTGTGTTATCAATGAAAATTTTCAAATACATGGTATGATAGGTTATACTGTTATGTATTTAAAAAGTTACGGTATGCTTAATAATGTATGTTATAATATATCTTAAAAGAACTGCTTAGCATGATCGTGTATCCGCTGAACCATATTAGACAGTAAAAGCCTGGAGCTGGTAGAGCAATTCTCTGGATCCTAGAAGCGATCTGGTACTGGTTGCCCAGCTCTTCCTCCTCCTGTGTGCCCTCGACTATGGCAGCTTGATCTCCATTCACCAGTGTGGGACCATTAACACCGCGTGCACATGGACATACCTACATGCAGATGACTAAGTTTAGATGTCTTAATCTCGAGCTGAATCCCACCCCAAGGTGTTTTTGATTAAACACTTTGGTAAGAAGGCACCAGCTGGTCCATGAAAAGTCACCTTTAGCAGTGGTCTCCATGCCCAAATGTCTGGGACTCGCTACTGTGGTGTAAAACATTGGAGAATGTGCAGAAGTTGTTAATATTTCAAGGGAGTGGATGCAAGAGTCTGCTACTCTTTTTTTATCTTTGATTTCTGTGAAATTGATCATCATGAAAACTTGCCATGAAAAGGTGCTGGGCAATACGCACAACCTGCCAGCTTCCCTTTTTGCTCTAAGTGTAGAGGTGATGAATTTGAAGTTGTTTGCTTTTCCTTGTTTACCTTAGGTAAATTAACTAGAGGCTTTTTCGGGCTGTTTTACAATATATTGAGTCTAATTCATAACAAATCTGAAACAACTGGACTCCCTGAACATGTAGCGAATAATAACGAAAAACAAAAGATGAGGTGGTTGTTATTCCTCTGATGCTGTTTAATTAGTCTGTGATATAGTGAGTGTGCTGCCAAGTGTGGATCATCTCTTAGTCTGTATGGATCTCTGAAGGATGAAGTTTTAATATTTCCAGGCAGTGCCCAATACAAAAGCTATTAATAATTGTGACCAGCGTTAAGCATATAAGTATTACATTTCAGGGAGACTATTCGTACAACTAAAATTAAGCATTAAAGTTAGATAACTCAGTGCATCCAAGCCCTAATAATATTCACGTTGGAGATTTGCCGTTGCAAAAAATTATTTTGAAAAGAGGTACAATCTGAATGAGAAACGAGCTTTTCAGAAAGTTAAAAAAATAGCAAAATGTGTCATAACATGGTATAGGAGAAATATGTAAGGAAGTGATATAGGTGGGAGAAATTAAGATTTTTCTCGTTGGGAAATACATATATGTGCCTATATATATGTATATATTTATTGTCAGTATTTCTTAATAGCAAGCAAAAATATGTCAACAACCCAGTGGCCTAAAGGAATTATTAGAGAAGGTGAAATAGCTGAGCCTGCAGGAATATAGTACTCATTCAGCTCTGTCTCATTGCATTTTTATGTCAGCATAAATCCACAGATTCAGTGAAATTCAGCGAAATTCAGCCCACACCTTGATTTCTGTGTCTCACTGAAGCTTTGCGAGCAGAAGCCCATACATTCCAGAGTTCTTGTTTTATTTACTGCTGATAGAGCATTATTCCAGTGTGGCACAGAGGATAACATGGTTATTCCAGATGATATTTGATTTATTTTTTTTTTAAACTAAAACGTCTTCCTTGGCTTCCTGTATGCTTAGTAGCTTACTCCCAAATATAAGTTAACTTTCATAATAGCATAGTCAAATTGAATTTTAGTATTCCTTTCTTTAGTTTTCTTTCTTAAATGTAGAAGAATCACATCCAAAAATGTGATTACCCACTTGTTTAAAAATCTGTCACAATTGTGACACGTTGCTATTGGTTTCATGAGCGGAGTTGGGAGACAACATTCCAAACAGAAATATCTAAAACACTGGCTTCACATGTACACAAACATTGTGGGTACTGAATGATCTCTCTTTTCAGCTGTTTACCTTTCTATCACTCTACTAGAAGCAAAAGGTTATGAAAATAGGTAAAATGTAAAAGCTATGTCTATGTTTTTGCAGGATTAGGCATGTTGCCTTGTCTGTGATTGAGTAGTGGCAGTTGACAAAAAGGGTGGAGGCAGAATATGAGAAACCAGTGGTTTGTTATGGGTTTGTGCTGTATCTCAGCTTCAGTAGTCAGGTTTTGATGCTTATATGCACTTGCTAACATCGGCAAGTTGTAAGAGAGGATGCAGTGTTTATACTGGAAATATATCAGCCTCAAAATTAGGTTGGCACTGTTTTAGCAAAACTCGGGAAAAATAACTCTAAGTGCTAAAAAGAGAAAACTGGGTTCCTTTGCTGCTTTCTCTTCACTTTAGAATTTATTTAGAATTTCAATTTGTTTGAAAAATAAGATTTAGGGAGAAACTTAATGTTCAACAACCTAATACTTTAATTACCCAGTATTAAATTTTGCTTAATTATAAAACAACACATGGAACTTTTTGACATATCAACAAAACATTACCAGCAGCCTTCTTTTGAAATCTAAAAATGCACAGGAAAAAGCAGGTGCTGAGACATTTAGTAATGCTTAGTCATTTTACAAAACTCCCTTGGAAGACAATGGAGTGTTTTAATGGACAAATTACAAATCAGTTAGCTGTTATTATTTAACTTACCTAAGAAGCTGAACAGCAAATTATTTTTATGTCTGTGTCCATGCCTCGATATTTTCAGAAAAATAACAGAAGTCTGTCTTTGAATTTGAGTTTAAGTAGCCCAGTGGGGTCTTACAGCTTTCCAGAAAGTCAGGAGTTACCTATACAGGCAACCCAACAACATCATCTTTGTCCTGCTGCACCTGAGCATTCAGATCAGGTAAAACTAACAAATGGCCTATATTGAAACACTAAGCTTGGTCTTAGAGGGTTTCTTTTGCCCGGTTCTTGAGTAGAGAATTAATTACCAAAACAAACACTTGCCTTTTCATTGCAGTTACAGCTTAGCTACTCCTCATGATTCATTGCCTAGTATGGTAGACGAGGTAGTTGGGTTTCAAACCTGTCAAAGAAAACAAAAATACTGGAGCTACCTCTTAATTGTGATGTTTTGGTAGAGTTATGGTTTGAGCACTCTGAAGGACAGGCTGTGGATGTTGTCTACCTGGACTTTAGTAAAGCCTTCGACGCTGTTTCCCACAGCATTCTCCTGGAGAAACTGGCTGCTCATGGCTTGGATTGGGTGCACTGTTCGCTGGCTCAAAAACTGGCTGGATGGGTGGGCCCAGAGAGTGATGGAGAATGGAGTTAGATCCAGTNTGGGCCCCTCAGTACAAGAAAGACATGGAGGTGCTGGAGCGTGTCCAGAGAAGGGCAATGAAGCTGGTGAGGGGTCTAGAGCACAAGTGGTATGAGGAGTGGCTGAGGGAACTGGGGTTGTTTAGCCTGGAGAAGAGGAGGCTGAGGGGAGACCTTATTGCTCTGTACAACTAACTGAGAGGAGGTTGTAGTGAGGTGGGGGTCGGTCTCTTCTCCCAAGTAAGAACTGATAGGATGAGAGGAAATGGCCTCAAGTTGCACCAGTGGAGGTTTAGATTGGATCTTAGGAAAAATTTCTTCCTGGAAAGGGTTGTCAAGCATTGGAACAGGCTGCCCGGGGAAGTGGTGGAGTCGCCATCCCTGGAGGTATTTAAAAGATGTGTAGACATGGTGCTGAGGGACATGGTTTAGTGGTGGTTTTGACAGTGTTAGTTTAATGGGTAGACTCGATGATCTTAAAGGTCCCTTCCAACCTAGACAATTCTATCATTCTATGTAATATAGGAAGTCAGAGTAGACTTCTTCCAGGTCACTTCTATATGAGATGTAATATTGTATTTGATTAAAAAGGTTCCAGGTTACACTTGGTCCTGACTTGAGCTTCAAGAAATGGAGAAATCTGTTTCTCTTTAATTCCTCTTTCCCACTGTCAACTGTGAGCCCCAGAAACCAGAATGAAATTGGTCCTTTAACTCCAAGCTCCCTCATTTTCATAGGCTTATTTATAACCGAGATTTCCAGAGGGTCCAGGAGGACATGCAGTAATGCTGGATAACCGTAACTACGTGTAAGTAGTGTTTCTGAGAACTTTTTTTTTTGTAATTTAAAAAGATGAAATAAAGTAAATGGCAAAAGTTAACACTACAATGAGCAGCAGTGGAGTTCTGCTCCTTCTGCTCTTTGGCAGCGCCTGCCTCAGCTGCAGAGCTTGCTGGCTGTCTCTCTCTGTGTTATATCTCATCGATGCATCCCTGTCTTCTGTCCTCACGGCTCTTTTCTGTAATTAGCAGTTTTCACCAAGAAAGATATCTATGAAGAAATTAGAGAAAAGGTGAAGGAAACGATATGGGACAGAAGGGCCGAGTGAGGATGCTTTTGACGGGGAAAGGAAAAAAGATCATTTGGGAAAGATGAAGAACACGGGGATTTAAGAGTTGTTTTCAGAACTTGACCACGTGTTGTATATTACCTTTCAGAAACAGATTTGCTTCTTGAATAGCTCTACTATTCAAAGCGTGCTGCTAAGTTTCACTTCCCCTTGATGGTAACATCTGGCCCTCTCATTATTGCCCTCTAACTGCCAAATCGGAATTTGAGCCCTGAGCGCATGGATGCTGCTAATGTTCGGTAGCAACGGCTTGTTCCCCTGTCTGAGGCAGCCTTCTCGCTTCGGCAGAGTCCTGGGCTGCCAGCTGTTGTCTTCGATCCGAGTCGGTGACTTAGTCCTTAACAAATCCTTGAGTGTAACACCAAGTCCCAAAGTCAGTGAGTGCCAACTTGTTTGTGAGGCACATATAAAGTGACTAAAATGAGTTTGGGAGGATCAGAAATATAATCTTGTCCTCCTCATGTATTAAAATAAATTGGGACTAATTAATTCTGATCTTTTAATTGAAAACATTGTTCTGGGAGCACCTTGCTTGAATTAATCCAAATGTGGACCTTTAATATTGCCTCATTTATATGTGGCAAGCAGATACCAAGATTATCTGGGTAAACACATGGATAAAAGAGCATTTAGGCTGTTCAGTCTTTGACTGAGAAGTGTTCGTTGTTAAATATAGAGCTGGTGCTCCAGTGCAGTGATACAAAATCCAGTTCTAGGTTCCCAACTCAGTAGCTGTTGCTCTGTTGCCTTAGGCAGTCTCTTAGTGTTGAGTTTTAGAAAGCATGGGGTTCCTGAAAGGTGCAGTTGAAATCAGGAGGATCTGTGGGAGCAGGGGATGGTTAGAGCATCAAGGCAATTCCATCTTCGGTCTTCCTACCTACCTGTGCAGTCTGCTGAAACAGGGCGGTCAAATAACTTGCTCAGTTTCCATTTATTCTGTGATTCGCTCTGAGGAGGCAAACGGCAGATAGTCCAACCATTTAGTACTATCCTAACTCCTGTAGAGTGTAACCCTGACCAGTAATCGTTTGTGGCACTCCATGAAATGTACTAGAAAATAAGAAAGTCGGTATGTCAGAGCTGGTTTTCCTCTAAGCGCATTGCAGGGCAGCGACCTGTTTCTTCTTGCCCGAGTGCCTTCTCTTCTGGAGCGCTTGTCCCAGGCTGGCTGGAGAGGGTCACATCAGAGCTACCATCTCATGGAGACAGAGCTTTGACAACAATTCTGCTCTTAGCTTCTGCTCCCCAAAGCATCAGGATGTTCCCTGACGAGAAATCTCAACAGAGAAAAACCTGAATTCTTTTATACATTTAATAGACAGTGTCTTTTAGTCATAAATGGCCTGAAAAGCACGTGTCTCTCTTTGACGTATATGATGACTATAAAAGGATTTATAAAAGGCCTGGGCATAATAAATAATAGGAAATTTAAGAAGATGACTGCCACACCTTGACTTTTTTTTTAATTTTTTCTTGCTTTTCATTCCTCTTCTTCATGTCTCCAACATCCAGGTTCTGATACTAACGTAAAGTTTATAACTGAAAATGTAGGAAGTGGTGGTTAGTGTATTGGCGCGTCTGAACTGCTGCTTGTAAAGTGTTTCATGTTCTCAAGTTTGCTTCTAACTAAATAAGACCGCTCTACGTCTCTTTCTGAAAGCATTAAGTTCAATTCAATGCCGTGCCAAGAATCTGTGGAGAAAGTTTTTCCAAATCGTTCTTGTTTAGAGAAAAGTTTTGTGCCACAAAGTTCTTTCCGATAGAACAGCACATTTGGGAGTGGAGGAGGAAAGCAGCTGGTGGGAGGCTGAACACCAGTACACTGGGTGCCTCTGCCTGAAGGACAACTTCTTCATAGACGATAGTGAGAGCAGAGCTTTATTTCGAAAAGCCCTGGAGAGCAAAGATGCAGGAAGGTCTAAAAGCAGCACATGAGACAATGTTGTCTCTTACTGTAGCAGGAAAATGAAAATTCAAGCCACAAAAATGCAGGGAGGATGAAGAACATAGTCTTGGGGAAACTATCATGCAGTCAAACCCAGCCAGTTTGTAGTACCACGGATAGGACTTCCCTTGGCTTCCTTCCTTGCATATAAACCATTGTGAACAAGTAGTTTCCATTACTTCCAACACAAATATCCTTTCTGAAAGCTACCTTATGTAGGGTTTTCCTTAAACAGGCATATTGTGCCTTATGGAGCCACCAAATCGTGCTGAATTTTCATGTTTGCATCTTGGTTAGCTGCAGCTCAAGAAAACTCAGCTGCTGTTTGGCTTTCAGTTCCCCTCGTGATCTGAATATCAGTTCCTGCTCTTTTGGGATTAGAAATAATCACTGCTAAATAGAGTCTGCAATGATGAATTTATTTAATCAGTTTCTGGGTGATGATGGAATCAAAATGGGATTTGTTTAACTTCCCATGCCTTTATTTATTCTTTATTCAGGAAAAATCAAGACATACATTTGGTTGAATTAGTGAAATACGAAGATACAAATCAGAGTGCCCGAGGTACTTTTTTACAGAACGAACAAGAAGTATTGCTTTTGAATTTTGTCACGTGATTATGAAAATTCTCATTACAGTACTCCTGAGAGAGTACCATCTTATTAGGAGATAGCTGGCTTTTCCAACTTCTTCAAATAATTTGAAAAATATGCAGATGTTAACAACATATCTGCTGCATACAGAAAGGCATGTGGCTTTTACTTTTGTGCAGATAAAGAATATTTGGCAGAAATAGCAGCCAGAACGTTGTTAGTTTTGACATTGTCCATTAGGATGATCAAATTGATTTTTTATTTTCAAGATTTTTGGTCATCTCATACTACTTCTTCCATTCTTGAGCCACTTCTTGAACCATGATGATTTTAAATGGAAGAGGCACAGCAAAGCTGCTGCTGTTCCGGTTCACTGATAAATATTCAGTCTGCCTTTTGTAGCTGCTATGTACGGTAGGAATAAAGTACAAGGGTTTAATGCTGTTAAGACCATTTGCTTTGCATTGACTCATTTTACTGGCAATTTCCAGTTATTTTTTACTCTCCTTCCAACAGATGTCCTCACACTTATCCCCAAAATATCTCCTAAGGTTCAGCTACCAGTAGATTTTTTCTTCATAGGCAAGTTGACATCAGTAACAGGAGCCACTGGTTACTTTCCTGCTTATTTTGGTGTTGCGTTTTAGTAACACCCAGTCTGGCAGCGCATAACGGCAAGTTGCTCCGTACCTTTGGCTTTTCTACAGTGTCATGTTTTCTAATTGTGTGGCAGCAGAGCTGCAGAACATGAATGTCTTTATTCTGAGCTGTGCATTAGCAGTGGAAGCAGGATGTGCAGTAAACGACAGATTTAACGTCTGATTTGAAGGTGGTAAAGTTATGCTTCGGTTTCTGCAGAAGACTGGAGAAGGAACAAAAGAAAGTTTTTATTTTTACAATTTCTTCAGAAACCACATGCTGAGGTTACAGGAAAATGTCTAAGGATAAATGAGAGAACAGAAAAACGAAGAACTCCTAAACCTGGTGGTGTTGGAATTTAGCAACCAGAGAGATTTTCTGAAGGCTCTGGATTTTAAAAGTTCTCTCAAATTACGGTTTAAGACTCGCTGAGAGCAAAACCCCACATCTCTGGAAGCTTGCATTTGAGTGACATGATGATACAGAAGGTCGCTAAGCCTTTAATGGTCTTAGTTGTGTTCACATGTTAACACTTGTTTATATTTTTAGTTAAAGTAAGCTAGGTACCGATACTGAAACTATAAAACCGAGATAAAGCTGTGAGAGGATTCCAGACAGAATGGGGGCTTGAGAGGAGGCTCTCAGTACCAAAGTGTATGGCCACGACCAGGAATCTGTGACTCCTTGCAGAGCTCACGGTCTTCTGGATCGGTGCCTGTACGTGTGAGCGGGAACAGTCCCGTTGCCTGCAGATCAGAAAAACTGGGGTTTAGTTTTCAGAAAATGGAGATATTAGTCTTCTTTTCCAAGAAGTACTTCTTGCAAAGCTGACAGTCTTGACTTGGAGTCCTAGTTGGATTTGAGCATCTCGCAAGAGTAACCCCAGTTTAATTCCTTGTGTGTATGTACCAGCAAAATGGCTTTTTGAACCAGTGAGTGGAACTTACCGACTCCGTGAAAATGTTAGGGGTAGGTGCTTGAGTGTCGTTTCTTTTTTTCACATTTTAAATTACTCGTGAAGTTAATTCTTCAGGTGTTCTAAGAGTTTGTTCAGTTCTTCTGAGCTAAAGAATGGCTGGTTAGTTTACACTGAGATCAACCTATTAAACTGTGTTAATATACGTGTGTGGGTGTGTGTATTTGTGCAGCCAATGAAATGCAGCTTCATTCAGTGTTGCTTTCCCTTTCTTTTCTTGTTGATTTGAAACTTTTCTGTTTCAAAAGCAGCGAGCGAATAGAATCTAACATTTCTTTTAAAAAAAAGAGAGAGGAGGTTGTAAACTCTTCTGCTTGCAAAGATCCCCTGGCTCTATAATTTGTGCCAACCTATTTCTTAGCTGAAAACTGAATTTTCCTAAAAGTCAGAGTTGTTATTCACATTTCTGTCAGCACAACCAGACCAGATTTAAAGTTACAAAAAGCTAACATGATTTTTTTTTTTTTTCTTTTTAATTACGGGGGGAAGCTCCAGCCCATTTGGAGGTGTTGGAGTGCCCAGGTATCCCAGAGAAGGTACGAGCTCCTGGTAGGCAGCTGCTGGAGCGATGCCAGCTCCCCTCTGAGCCCGGAACCCCAGCTCGTCCTGCAGCCCCCACCAGTCCAGCACATATGAGGCAGCCTGGACCAGCAAGCCTGTTAGAAGGATTGCTTCTAGCCATGATGCTGACTCCCCAATCGTCCCTTAGTTGTCTTTGTCAAGCTATGTAGTATTTTAAGATGACTGTTGTACTTAAGGCTACTATTATTATTTTTTAGCTGACACTTTGCATTGGAAGAACCTGACCTCAACCATTGCACATTCTTATTGTCCTCATTTTTCACGTGTGCTCTTGTACCACATATACCAGAAAGCATGTCTTTCTTACATCCATTTAACATGGACCTGTTGGAGCGGGTCCAGAGGAGGCCACAAAGATGATCAGAGGGCTGGAACACCTCTGCAATGAGGACAGGCCGAGAGAGTTGGGGTTGTTCAGCCTGGAGAAGAGAAGGCTCCGGGGAGACCTTATAGCCCCTTCCAGTACCTAAAGGGGGCCTACAGGAAAGATGGGGAGGGACTCTTGATCAGGGAGTGTAGTGATAGGACAAGGAGTAACAGTTTTAAGCTGAAAGAGGGTAGATTCAGATTAGATGTTA
Organism: Burhinus bistriatus; assembly: GCA_013397275.1. Classification (NCBI taxonomy): domain Eukaryota; kingdom Metazoa; phylum Chordata; class Aves; order Charadriiformes; family Burhinidae; genus Burhinus; species Burhinus bistriatus. Next base: position 75,845 of record VYXH01011338.1, on the reverse strand, counting down.
GGAAGAAATTCTCTACTGTGAGGGTGGTGAGACACTGGCCCAGGTTGCCCAGAGAAGCTGTGGATGCCCCATCCCTGGAGGTGTTCAAGGCCAGGTTGGATGGGGCTTTGAGCAACCTGGTCTAGTGGGAGGTGTCCCTGCCCATGGCAGGGGGGTTGGAACTAGATGATCTTTAAGGTCCCTTCCAACTCTAACCATTCTGTGATTCTGTGGTCACAAGGTATGATAACGCACAGCAAACCATAAGGAAAAGGACAGTGATAAAAATCCCTCCAGCACCGTGTGCCAGTGCACATTCAGAGATTCCTACTGCATTGTGCAAGCAAATAATGAGGAGATGCTATATACCAGCCTTTTCTACAATAACTTCTACTGGTGATTTCAAATTTTATCAAATAGTAATTTTTTTTTAAAGTAATCAGTTTCAAATCTTGGTGGTTTGAAAGAAAATGTAGGTTTCAGCATGTTCTTGGTTTTTCTTCTGCACTTTGCCTACTTGCAGTGTAGTAAATTGGAACCCATGTTTGTATTTTAAATCTCTTGATTTTCCTGCAATTTCATGAAGCTAAATAAAAGAACAGTTTTAATAAGCTGAATACATTATTGTTACATTATGAGTAGTGCTTTATGCAGTTTTTTTGCAGATAATGATGAAAACAAGGTCCTGGGCTTAGAGCGCTCAAGACAACAAGTTACAGTGAAAGAACGCAAAGAGAACAGACTTCAGAGCTGCTCTTTCATTATTTTATCTCTCTGCTTGTTTTTTTGCTGGTAGGCATTTGCTGTTCTGAATAGTTTTGAGAGCTGCCTCATGTATGAAAAAATATTAAAAAATATTTTAAAAAAATTAAATAATTTCGTTATCCTAGATTTTAAATGTTACATCTTTTGTAAATTGAGGTGGTCTTGTTTGCACCAGGAGTTTGCACAGCATGTGGGTATTGAGTATCTGTCGGGTGAGAAGCCAAAAAGCACTTTGCTTACAATGAAATATTGCGTTATTGAACTGTATCTTTTCACAGCTGGAAAAAAAATGCCTCTGGTTGGTCACTGAGAGCTCTTTTTAATGGTACGAAAGGCCACACTCAGACAGCACTTCTGCTCTGGAGACAGAAGAGGAGCCCCTGTCTGTGTGCTCTTGCTGATGTTGTGTGTCGATCCTGCTGCAGGAGACAGAGGTGAATCAGCCCATGGTGCAACCCCACTGTGGCCAGCCTCAGCACTGGTCCCAAGATTAAAGCTAGGTTTAGTTTGTGCGCGCGCGTGTGTGTGTGTGTGTATATAAAATCATAGAATCCCATAGGTTGGAAGGGACCTTTAAGATCATCGTGTCCAACCATCAACCTAACACTGCCAAAACCACCACTAAACCATGTCCCTCAGCACCACGTCTACGTGGCTTTTAAATACCTCCAGGGATGGTGACTCCACCACTTCCGTGGGCAGCCTGGTCCAATGCTTGATAACCCTTTTGGTGAAGACATTTTTTCTAAGATCGAATCCAAACCTCCCCTGGAGCAACTTGAGGCCATTTCCTCTTGCCCTGTCTGTATATCTATAATGTATGTCTATATATTGCACTCCTGTCACTTCTCCGGTGGTGGGGTTGACCTTAAATATGAAATCAGGCAGTGGCAGCCCCGTGTTAACCATGTGGTTTCACAAGAGCTCAAGTAAGCGGCTTGCTCTGCTGGCTGGAGGAGCAGGTGTTTTTCCATGGGAATCAAACTCCCTGCCTTTGCGGGAACTCTCTTTGCTTGTACAACTCCTAGAAATACATTCTGAAGAGACAGTTTAACGACCTGAATGTGCATCTTGTATCCTACCTAGCAAAAATGAGATCTGAAGATTTAAAATCCTGTATTTTTGATATTTCGCTCTAGAATAACATTTCTGTCTTCAAAATAGTCTTGAGACTCTGCATAGCTGATGCACACAGTATCTGGGATGCAGCTGCTCTGTAGAGTACTGCTGGGAAAATATTAGCCCAAAACTAAAAAAATATATAGAGTTGGCACCAACTTTAGGACTTAAGAACTGTCCCTTTATTCCTCTGTTCTTCATAAGGAAGAGAGGGAAAAAAAACATTTATTTTCATGTGATAGGCTGGATATTTTTGTTACATATGAACCGTGGTTCCTTCCAGAGCTATGTGATTACCAGAACAGTAATGAAAGATGGAGGTTTTGTTTAACTCTCAGCAGGGAGATGTGCACTGCCCCAAAAAAGTAAATCACCTTGAAATCAGAGAGTTAGGCAAGCACCGTCAGCACGCTGCTGTCACGGGCTGTACTCTCAGAAATGGGAAACGAGATGATAGCTCTCCTTGGTTCAAAGCTGAGGCTCAAACTCCAAATGTTTCAAGGACTTAGTGTGAATTTGTGCATCTATTACGTGCAAGGTAGTTAAGGATGCTTGACACTTCATAAAGGTACACTGCTACACCTTAAACATTCAGCCCCGCAGCTAGAAAGAAGTTATAATAGAAATGCCACAAAACTCAAGTTCTTTCCAAAAAGTTAAAGTGGACAACATGAGGAAAGAGGGTGGAACAGGCTGAATTTATCATGCGGATTGCTAATGTTTGCTTGATCCTAATGCAGTCGGCCAATTTGAATTTGGAAGACTTACTACATGGGTTTAGAGACCTGTTTTTTTCCAGTCTGGAAATACAGGAACACCTGCTGCTGTTGTCAAGGCTGGTCTGAGCATGATTTTAGTGGAAAGGATTCTCCTCAAAATTTTGGAATCTCACAGGAATTCCCTATAAGTCACTGTCTCAAGTGGCAGCACAATAAAAGACCAAGTAAGATTCTGTTGAAGAGGCCAGCAAATTTTTTCTTCCAGTGCTCCTCTTAAAACAGTGAACTCTTGTCATATTAATATCTTTCAGAACCTGAAGGAATTTTTTGTTGTTGTTGTTCTTTTTGTGTGCGTAGAGTGTGAATCGAGGGTTCTTCTTGTAGCTGTTGTGTGGTGCATCTACCTCAGCTATCAGCTGCAGGCTGAAGGGAGGAAAAGTGGTGTTTGTACTATGCTCACTGCTAATGATAAAAAAATAATAAAAAAAAGAAGGCTTAAGGAATCCAACAAGAAAAAAAATGTACATTTAAGTTCTGCGTCTATTCCATAAAGACTGTTCTAAGCTATATGGAAGGTCTGGCACAATGAGCTTTGATACCTCTGCTATGTATTAAATATTGCGTATAGAAGTTAGATCTGGGAGTATTAAATTTCATTATAAACTCTGTTTCTAATCCGTTGTATCCCTTTATGCCAAACCATATTTTGTGGATCACAGTGAGATGAAGTGGCTACCACAGTTGGCGTTTTTTTGATTTGGACAGCAGGAGCACCTTTTATGGGCTCACAGCTCCTTACCATTTGTGTATCTAAAATTTTCTGGCTGATTTTGGTCCTTGCGATAGCAGGGAAGTAGTTCTGCATCTTACCTAAACCTAGTAATCAAACTCACTCTTTGTTTTCCAGATTTAACTTTCTTAAGTGTGTCTCTTTGCTGGTCAAAGCTTAATCCTTTTTCAGGAAAATACGTGGGTCTTCCCAGGGGAGGCAATGCAAGAAATACACCTCTGCTGATGGTGCAGGGTGGTTTCTGCAAATGGTGCTCCAGAGAGCCTCTTCCTCTCCCGTGACGTAGAGGGAGACTCAGCTCCTAGCATGGATCCTCAAATACGTGGTCTTTCACACATAATGATTTTACTTACTGTTGCATTTTATCTAAGGAACTCAAACTGAAATGGATTTTATTTAGTCATTAAAACTTTAAAGAGCAAAAAGTCGCAAAGCCAAACAACCAACCTTCTGAGATGAGTTGACTGGGCTCGTTTTACAGCAAGAAGCAAGTTCCTGAGTGTTGAAATTTGCTTGCCTAAGGTCGAAATGAATTGACAACGGATCCCAAACCAGGACCTAGAAACACGGTTTCAAGGCTCTAATTACAAGCTGGAAAGGGAGTAGTTGTCTTAAGCTGTTTTATTGCATTGCATCTTTGACCTGAATATAGTCAAGAAAAATCAATATTTGCCATAGACTTCTGGAGTTGGCTTTGTGGGTAGATGAGGATAGTCCGATTTATTTAATGAAGCTGGTGGCATGAAATAAATGCTGTCATGGAGTTTGTCACCACATATTGGAGGGAAAGCAATGATTTCTAAAGAGGCCTCTATTTGCACATTTATTGGTCTTGTGGTGGAGCCATAGCTACTGATACTTTAGTGATGCCAGATTATTTTACCAGTGACGCATCCTGTGTTTCCTCCTTAATCCATTTATATTCCCTCTAGGCACTGGCAGAGCACGGCAAAGCAGTTTTCTGGCAGAAGGTGGCATTTTCTTTCTGTGTTGAAGCATTCACCCTCTATCATGGCCATGCTAAAATATCTAATAATTAAGAACTGATTTAAGTTTGGTTATAAAGAGCCAGTGGGTTCTGACTGCAGGCTTTAAGGTTGGTACTTTATGTGCTGTGTCTTTCTGACATAAAAATGGGAGTCTCAATCTGCTGTTCAGTGAAGCAAAGACTTCTTCTCAGACACTCAGAGGATCCCAATAAGTCACAAAAGGCTAAATAAGAGAATCTATATCGTCGTTCTTGACAGCAATAAAAGACGACTTATGATGTGTTTTGGCTCATTAATTTAAACACCAGTGGAATTAAGAAAGCCTCTTACAGTGTTACCAGAATGATGAATGCCAGTTGCAAATTACAGGGCTTTTTAGATCTGCTTATTGTGTGCTTCGAAGTCGCTTACAGAAAGCTTGACTTGATGGTATATTTTAATATTGTTAAACTGCTGCATGTACAATATAATGAGTCCCTAACCTTGTTTGATCGAAGTGAATCAAGCAAACTTGTTAAAATCTTTAAACTCTCATAATTTATGAAGTTCAAAAATGATTTTAAAAATAGATTCTAATTGAGGTACATATTGCCATTTCTGTTTCTTCATGCTCCACAAAGCCAATTAATTCTCTCAGCAAACCAGAATGTGTGACAAGGAGGAATTGAGCACAGCCCAAGGGTACTCGTATTTTTGAAGGTTTATTTTTGGATGGGATGCAGGCAAGAAACTTTTGAGCCCCTGAAATAGCAGAGGCGTCCAGGTACTCACAGAGGCACTGAATGCCAGCAGTGCTGAAATCAGGGAGACGCATGACGTGGGGACGGTGCCCCGACTGGGAATCCAAGAGGTTGAGTTGACGTCACACCTCATGCTGGTGCAAGGTGGCCACCCTTGCAGATGTTAGCGGTCGTAAGATCATATATTCTGGCAAAATCAGGTTTTTATCTTGAGTAGGCCGAGTGCAGGGTTTTTATGCGTCACATCTCCTCTGAGGGGACTTGGAGAGATGCAAACCCTCTTTTCTTAGCGGGTTTCCAGCTGCCGCTGTACTGCTAGAGGGAGAAGGAGGCTGGTCTAGGGAAATCCTTATCCAGATGGTTGGAGGAGTTCTGTGGCCCAGATCAGAGTGGTGCAAAAGGTTACAATATCAGCGAGAACTTTCTGCCTTACAGACAAGTTTTTTTACTTAATTATTAATATTTATAACTTCCAGATAGCTTAGGTCAGCCCTCTTAACTCAGAGCAGAAGACAAATAAAATACTTGAGCAGTGGCTCATTAATGGCACGTGGCATCTTCTTAATCCTTTTCCTCCCCTGCGATTTCGTTTTTAAAAAACAGAAGCCCCATAAAACATTAGGCTTGCACTCAGTTAATTAGCTGAATTCAGCAACGATGTTCTAATAAATATTTGCTTTCAGTTCCTCTGCGTCTGTTACTTGTAGATGTTTGCATCTAAAACAGGAAAGTTGTCTATTTACAGCTCACAGGATAATTTCTTTCCTATCTGGCCAAAAGATATTGGTCTTTGTAAGGAGAATAAAACAACCAGTTGCTTCTTTACCCCCTGGTGCTCTTTAATCAGTTTACCATCCTGTTTTCCAGCCAGGGTTTTCTTAGTACTATGAGTCTGATACTCTGAAGATAGATTTATTTTTTTTTTTTTTGCCAGTGTATCTGTAAAGCGCCTTGAGCACAAAGTCATTATGTGAGAGCTACAAACTAGAATTGATCTGTTTTAGGCTTAGCATAATTTCCATGTCTGGGCTGACCTGAACGTTATTGTCCAACAGGTTTCTGAAAATGTCAAGAGCCAGAGGGGAGGTCCCAGTGAAATTGAAGTTCTTCCTTCCCTCGGAGTAACTGAATTTTAAAGGCCTCAAGCCCTGTAAATAAAAGAGAAAAATCGGTAACGAGAAAGGGAATTAATAGGATAGTCTTTCACACGATTTATATAGCTTTCAAAAACTGTTGCATTATTGTGTTTAAAAGTGCTGGTCTACAGCACTTCCACACTAGGAAGATAAGATTAAAAACTCGAAGGGGCAGCTCTGGGAATTAGAAGCTAGGAGAGCTGATGGATTTGAAATGAAATAAAAGCTGCTATTGGGGAAAATTTATTTTGAAGCTAAAATAGTGTGGCTGCCAATGAAGTATTCAGAGGACTCGGATGTTTACCTTGATATAGATGTCACATTTCAATTTAGTAGACAAGTACTTTTTTTCAGCTACTGTTGTCATTATGGAAATCAGCTGAATTAATCTCTGCCATGTAATACATTATAGACTAAATTGGAATCTGAAGTGAAGTTACCGTTATGCCGATGTGATATATGCTCTTTGGATGCATGTGCAAAGTCATGTCATTGCAACCCTCTGGAATATACTGCACTTGAACAGGGAAAATTTCAACCAGAAGTTAGAATGCTCTTTTAATTAAAAGGGAGAAAAATGAACAGGCACTGATGCGTCCGCAGAGCATCTGTCTTTATTAAAGGTTTCATTTTCGGGGAAGCTATTTATTTTAAACTTGTAGCATTTATAATGAAATACATCTTCGCAGTGAACCTTATTTTAGGGAAACAAGGGTACATATTCCAGTATCAGAGGTGAAGTGTTCACTCTTCATGCTTTTATTTATAATGAGGAGTCTATAAACTCCTCTCTCCCTCTTTCTCTCAAATGTGTGTATGTTCTCATTTATTCTTGCTGTGAGAGTGGCGGAATTTGTAGGCATGTGCATAGAATTATTGTCTTCGTAGTTTTACTGTGCAGTTAATGCATTGGGGATGAGATTAAGTTGATTGCTTCTGAATAAGGTACCGTTGGAGCATTCCAAGTTCCTACAGCTTTCCAGCGTTTACCAGAAAGTCTTCTCTTTGGGTACAGGTCTTGCAAAAACCCACAACTTTGGTACTTCTTTTTGATAATTATTTCCTGCATGAAAAGTCATACAAAAGGGATCAATGTTGCTGAAATAAGGACGGGGATGCTCATTATAGTTTTTAAATGAATACGTGGTCTTTTCATTGGAAGCTTTCTTTTTTGCCTGCAATTTGCTGTAGGGAGTTTTTGCTAAGAATTTCTGTCTCCCAGTACTGTTGAGTTGTCTGTCTTATTTTTTCTTCCCTTACAAGAGCTTTAGAAGTTTTCTAGGCAAACAAATTGATTGTTACACTGCAGTGTAGGAGGATTTTGTGTTGCATTTGTTTGAAAATGTTACTGGTCGTGGAGCTTTGTTGTTAAACTAACAAAATTCTGTAGTGCCTGCTCTGTTTTCGGCTCCATTTGCACCTTTTTTTCTGACTGCATGGAAATAATCTACATTAGTGTTAAAAGGAAGTTAATGAACATGAGTGCTGCAGGAATTAACAGAACTGTGAGTAGGAAATGCATATTCTTAGAAGAATTTTGGTGTCAGCAGAAGCCAAGATCACAGGATGAATTATGTCTTGTCTTTTTTTTATTTGTTCTCAGGCTATTTATCTACAGTATTTAGTACAAAAGGAAACAGAATAAAGTTTCTACCATTATTTCCAGGAAAAAAGGAGAAGTTTTATTTTTGCCCATTTAGAAACACAGGGAAGCAAAAGCATCTAAAGCAGATCAGGGCTAAAGATTTTTAAAAGCTAACCTATTTTTTGTAGTATATAATTGCTGTGCTGTTTACCAGCAGTTAGCCTATTACCATGATGTAGAATGCTTAAATGTTAGAAAGAAGTGTCTATGGGTATGTTATACAGCTAACAGTTCCACAGATGCTGTGGATGACAAAGAATACATGCTTTGAAAAGCCCTGCATACCTGAACACGACTTCCACCTACCAACAATGTTCCCCCAGGGAACTCAGCTGCATTTTTAACGAGCTGCTGCAATACACACAGAAAAAGAGCACGCCACAAAGCAGAAGGTCCCATTGACCATAGCTGGTGATTGCCTACAGCCCTACATTGTCATATATATAAAATCACTAAATAATTGTGACATATGCTGGAAAGAGGGGAACTACTCTCTCTCCTATCTTTTAGACACCTCCCCGGCAATGGCAGATGCATTACCAAATGGAAACTTCACATTACTACCAAAAATTAACAATAATCGTCAGTGCTATCTGCAGAGTCATCAAATGAGTCTTTTAAATGTGTATCCCCTACTATGCATTTCTACCAGTGAGCATAATGCCTTGTGGAAGTTGCAGGAAGAGGGAAGAGCAAGCTGTGTGGAGTGGTTGACGTGCTGGAGGAAGGGATGCCATCCAGAGGGACCTGGACAGGCTTGAGAGGTGGGCCCATGCCAACCTCATGAAGTTCAATAAGGCCAAGTGCAAGGTCCTGCACATGGGTCGGGGCAAGCCCATGCACAAACATAGACTGGGTGGAGAATGGATTGAGAGGAGCCCTGAGGAGAGGGACTTGGGGATGTTGGTAGATGAGAAGCACAACATGAGCTGGCAATGTGCGCTCACAGCCCGGAAGGCCAACTGCCTCCTGGGCTGCACCCAAAGCAGCGTGGCCAGCAGGCCAAGGGAGGNGAAAGCTGGAGAGGGAGTTTTTACAAGGGCATGTAGTGACAGGACAAGGGGTAATGGCTTCAAACTGGAAGAGGGTAGATCTAGAACAGATATTAGGAAGAAATTCTTGACTGTGAGGGTGGTGAGGCACTGGCCCAGGTTGCCCAGGGAGGTTGTGGCTGCCCCGCCCCTGGAAATGTTCAAGGCCAGGTTGGATGAGACTTTGAGCAACCTGGTCTAGTGGGAGGTGTCCCTGCCCATGGCAGGGGGATTGGAAGTAGATGATCTTTAAGGTCCCTTCCAACCTAAACCATTCGATGATTCTGTGATTCTTTGCAGATGAGAATCGCACAGCAGCACTTCTTCACAAACCATTGGTCGGGCAGGAGCACTCATTCATTAGTGGGAGAATAATTGCCACAAACCATTTCCTTACACCTGATTTCCAAGAGGGTTCCACAAAATATCTCCAGAAGATGAAGCTGAGTGCTAAAATTTGTGGCAGCTGATGGAAATAAAAGTTTCTCTGAGGTAGTGGTTTTATGGGCCATTCCAGTCCTCAGTAGAGAGCTTCCTAATCCACTTGCCTCTTTCTCCTTTGCAGGGGCTGGCTTAACCTCTCACCGCTAGCCCTGCTGCTGCACCCCTATGCTTTGCTAGGCCTAGCTATCCTCTTCTTTCAGCTGGTCTAAGGGAACATTATACTTTGATGCATTAAGACCAGTTGTGTCTACTGTGTGACCAGCTTGCGGTTGTCCATTGCTTTGTGAGGACCACAGAAGAGGAAGGAAGGAAGGAAGTCTGTGTTGTAGAGAGATGTTAGCTGGTCTTGTAAAAAAAATTATGTCAGCCTACAAATTGCATTCTAGTTTCAGACCTGGTGGAAGATTAAACATGTCGAGCTCCGCTGCTAACACCAGTGCAGGGCTGCTGTACACTTTGGAGAAAATCTTTGGTGTCTCATCTTGGTTTCTAGACCACTTTCTTGGGGGGGGGGGGGGAAAAA
>VYXH01011338.1:0-65899 GCA_013397275.1 Burhinus bistriatus | reverse complement strand
GTGGGGGGGGGGGGGAGAAAAAAAAAAGATGTTTTCTGTTCTGTTAGCCGATTTACTTGACTGGTCAGGAAGATTGTTACTCAGAACCAGTTTCAGCATGTTCCCGCTTCCTCAGCCACTGCTTAGGGAGACTGGAAGGGAACCAAGGGAGTTCCTGTGGGGTTTCAGGGTGGGGAAACTCTTACCAGCAGGGAGAGCAATCAGAAAGGGCACGTGGGAGAGGGAGAATAGAGGTTTTTATTATGTGAGAGTGACATAAGATTTGAATCTGCAAGAAAATAGCAAGAAAATTCATATTCCCAACGTATAAATATCTTCAGTATAGGTTTCTACACCTGAGGTTGTGCAAGCTCTCACTATGGCCACTGGGCATCTGTTTGTTGCCGTTGAGGGTGCTGCTCTTCGAAGCATTTACTTTAGTGGGAGCCATATTTTAACTCCCTACTGACTAGAAAGGGAGAGTTTTAACTTAAAACAACCTAGAAATATGACTGATACTGTAACTTCTCTTAAGTGATGTACATGCTCCTGGTGGTCAAATGGACAGATATAGCTTCTCTTTAAGTCTCTGAAAACCATAAACTGAAGGGCCACTTTTTTAATTTCAAGACTTCTTTGGCATTTTGTTAATTTGTTTTTACTTTGGCAAGGTAAGAGGGACCAGCCTAGTGATCCCGGGTGCTAAGTAAGGATGAGAACTTATGCCTGTATGAAACAGCTTCTTTCTTCTCTCTGTCTGGGTTTATTATCTTTGCTAATAGGAAAATAACATAGAGCTTGTGTAAGAGTTGTATCTCTGTCTTTGCTAAGCTTCGGCATCATTCCCATAAGCTATGGGGCTGGAGAATTGTTCTGGTCCTGTATCTGTGGCAGCTAAGGAGAAGCACCATAGCTGCACAGTATCAATCATAGAATCATAGAATCATTTAGGTTGGAAAAAACACTTACGATCGTAGAATCATAGAATGGTTTAGGTTGGAAGGGACCTTAAAGATCTTCTAGTTCCAACGCCTCTGCCGTGGGCGGGGACACGTCCCATTAGACCTGGTTGCTCAAAACCTCATCCAACCTGGCCTTGAACACCTCCAGGGATGGGGCAGCCACAGCTTCCCTGGGCAACCTGAGCCAGTGTCTCACCACCCTCACTGAGTCCAACCATTAGATTACCATATTGCTCACATATACTTCTACCCAAGCTGATAGTTTTGAAAAGGTAGTGTTTGCATGAATGGTTAAATCCATTTAAAATACATTTTTCTGGGGCAAGTTTTCACTTGTTTTTGTATATTGCCTAATCTTAAAGAAAGCAATTTGTAGATGGCAACGTCCCCTGGAGTCTCCATTTCTACTGACTGTTTAATGTTTTTTGACAGCCATGTACCTTCTATTGCTGGTTTGGTGTTTGTTTTGGTTTTTTTAAAGTTTGAATATTGATCTTATTGTGTTACTTGGTTTTTGCCTGAATGATTTGCAAGTTTGGAAGGCAGCCCCAAACCAACTTTAAATTTCAGAAAGATGACAATATTATGTTAATCACGAGGACTCCACTGGTGGCACTGGGTTTTTTAGGTTCATTAATAGATTCATGTAAATCAATGTTACCAATATTACAATACTAAGCTCTGATTGGTAAAAATATTCTGTACAGTGAAGTTGCCCAAGGATTTAAAAAAAAACAACAACCAAACCCCAAGAAATACTGCAACCCCCCTGCAGTTCTTTTCCTGAATTCATGTTGAAATGATGACTGATACAGTGCCAAACAATATTTTGGGACTTGCTGGATGCTCAAGACTTCACAATATCAGGCAATTTATCTGGATGCTTAAACACCAAAGCCTTTTTTTTTTTTTTCCCCTTTGAATTTTATTGAAATCTTGGGATTTTCTTGCACATTAGAATCAGGAACCCAAAACAAGTCAGTTAAAAGCTACTTAAACGTCCAGAGGAGTGGCACTTTCTCTTCCAAATTCATCCAGGAACCCTTTCCTCTGTTCCACAATCACCATTTTTTTACCAGCAACTGAAATAAAGCTTTGCTTTAACTCTCCTGTGGACACAGGGAAACTCCCAAGTGAAAATGACGGCGTCTTTTCTGCATAGACACCCAGCTGTCCTCTGCACGTTGCATCCAGGTCTTGAAATTCAGCATGTCACCAATGGTTTACGCCCTGGCTTTTATAGAGGCAGAACTACGTAGGTATGAAAGGAGAGACACAATTTGTTTTATAGTTTATGCAGTCACTTTGTAGCTTTTAAAGTGCTTCAGAACCTATTCCAGTAAAAGTCCTTATAAAATGTAAGAATTTTGGTATTAATTGCTTTGTCAATAGCCTGAAAAGATGAGTAAGAAGAGTACTTATCTGATGGCATTTACACCTGCGGGGCCAAGAGGACAAATTGAATATTTTCTATTAGAAAAAAGTCATAAAAAGTCAAAAAAAAAAAAAAAAAGGCAAGCTTCTGAAGTGCTTCTTGTGCCTCTTTGGATCTGCAAGAGAGGCATGGAACAAGACCTGGAAGTCAGCAAAGTCTGATTTTAGATAGAATTAGTAGATATATGTAGAATGAAGCAAGAAGAATGGTACGTGTAGGTACAATGTTATATTCTTGCCAAGCCTGGCTGCTCATCTGAGTGATTTATTTGCACTGTGGAGAAGCTAACCTCAGAAAATCTGCCTCTGTGATAACGTTTAATGGAATCAAGGTGGTTATGCAATACAGAAAGCACAAAACCTAAACATGTTGTCGTAGTTAAAAATAGGGTTTAATGGTCTGATATGTTTCATGCTACTGTGGCATGCGTAGCTCTGAATTACTGTGATTAGATAAGGGGAGTATTTATTGTCTAAACACAGGTGAAGTGTTTCATCTCAGCACATTACTCTCAAAGTGGTGGTGTCATCTGTTTGTAAAAACCTACATGCGCCCCAGCGTTTCTCCAAATAGGAGTCAGTGCTTTAGAAAGGATATCATTAATGACTTGGAGGCTTCTTCAGTGAAGGGATCACAAAAGAACTCATAAGAGGAGGAGAAAGTCCATCTCAGGGGAAATCTCACTTTGCTGTAGTTGGGACAGAAGGGTTGACCATGCTTTAAATATTTAATACTTACCAGAATGAGGTGGAAAACCATATGTCATCAGAATAACCGCATGCACCAGCACAGGTTAGGGGCTGACTTGCTGAAAGGCAGCTCTGGGGAAAGGGACCTGGGAGTCCTGGTGGACAACAGGATGACCATGAGCCAGCAATGTGCCCTTGTGGCCAAGAAGGCCAATGGCATCCTGGGGTGCATCAAGAGGTGTGTGGCAAGAAGGACATGGGAGGTTATCCTCTCCCTCTACTCTGCCCTGGTGAGGCCAAACCTGGAGTACTGGGTCCAGTTCTGGGCTCCCCAGTTCAAGAAGGACAGGGAACTGCTGGAGAGGGGACAGCAGAGGGCTACAAAGATGATTAGGGGACTGGAACAACATCTTTCTTATGAGGAAAGGCTGAGGGACTTGGGTCTTTTTAGTCTGGAGAAGAGACGACTGAGGGTGGATCTCATCAATGCCTACAAATACTTAAAGAGAGGGTGGCAGGAGGATGGCACCAGTCTTTTTGCAGTGGTGCCCAGTGACGGGACAAGAGGTAATGGGCACAAACTTGACCGTAGAAAGTTCCATCTAAACATGAGGATCCTTTGAGGGTGGCAGAGCACTGGCACAGGCTGCCCAGAGAGGTGGTGGAGTCTCCGCCTCTGGAGACATTCCAAACCTGCCTGGACACCGTCCTGTGCAATCTACTGTAGGTGTCCCTGCTCTGGCAGGGGTGTTGGACTAGATGATCTCCAGAGGTCCCTTCCAACCCCGGTGATTCTGTGATTCTGTGATTGATGCTATATGACACACATAGGCAATGCATATACCCAAGGTAAATGGTACACGCAGTACTTGCACTCTTATCTTGCAGCACTGTTGTATTCTTAGTGTTCAGTTTTATAGTGTAACAACAGAAAACATATTTGGATTCAGAATAAGTCAAGCCACACTTTATTAAAAAATGTTCTTCTAGGTAGCAAATTTAGGCATTCTGGGTAGCAAATCTAAGCATTTGTGCTACAGGAAAAAAACTGTATGCCTTGGCTGTCAAGCAAGCTCTGCCCTTCAACCCTTCCTGCTATGAATATATTCTGTATCTGAAGTCATGGGCATCAGTCTGACTCCCTGGAAATGATTCTCATGTCCTCACATTTGGAGTCCTTGTTGTCTGAAGAAACTGGCAGTCAAGACCAGAAGATTATTCCTGTGCCTAGATTGTGTAGTTTATGTTTCAGTCTTGCATGTTTTAGACTGTTTGGTAGCAGAAATAATTAGTACGTCTCACAAGTGCTACTATCACTGCTTGTTTTCCTGGCAGCATACCTGGTACAGAGTATTTCCTCTCTCTGTGTAGACAACCCTCTCGTTCCCACTTCCTTTCTAATAGAGATTTTCTACTCTTCACCCTGGTACCATCCCCTGTTTGCTCTGTGGATCTTCAAATTGAAATTCAGATGTTTCACCACTGAAGTCTTCATTTCTTCTTCTTCCCTTGCTATGTTGTGAGGAGATTGCCAAGATGATAAGAGGTGGGGGATTCAGATGGGAGTTTCATCTGAACCTCAGGTGTGCTGGTACGCGGTGCTCGTAGCAATGCTCAGTCTTCTCCCTCTGTGGGTGAGAGCCTGTACTATATCTGTCTCCACGCTCTGGCTTTTTTCTGTAAGAAGTTGTTTTGGTAGTTTGGGTTTTACTTCTCTTGCTTACAAGAAGAGCAGAGTTCAAAGTCCCCTTGGGTGAATCAGTGGTGTTTCAAATAGGCAGAAACTAAGAAGGTTTGGGAGCTCTGGAGACCGCAGTAGCACTGCCGCCCAGCAAACACTGCAAAACAAGCGCCGCTAAGAAGAAATTGAGGTTTTGTTCAAGTATAGCAGCAGGGAGCACAGCAGGATGGAAGTGGGTAACCTGGCCCTTAGCGATGATTTCCCATGCATGTCAAAAGTTTCCCAATTAATGAACTTTGAGCAGACTATAGTAGAGTTGGACGCAGTACCAGACCTTCATAAAAATCAAATGCAGGCCTAGCATTTACAAAGACAACAGGAAATTTGGAAATCTAACAGGGGGATATTTCACTGCAGAAATGTTACTGTCTCATGAAATTACTAAGTTCCTTGAATTATCTGAATTAAAAAATCCCTAACTAAAATCTGAAGTGATCTCCCAGATTGACACAGCACAATCTGTATAGAGTAACCTTTGCTACTTGATCTAGTAATAATAGCAAAATGTAAGCAAAGCTTTCGGGAAGAAGAGAAGGGATTAGTGAATTTGTACTAGAAAAGTTGTTCTGGAACAGCATTTCTTGGTGATGAGAACAGATTTGCCCAGAGAGGCGGGTGAGTGGCTTGGCTTGTTCTTTGGGCAGAGACGGTCTCCAAAAATGAGCTTACATACACGATGTGCTGCTTGCCGTGTTGGAAAATGCGTGATTTGGATGTGGTAAGTTTTAAACAGATAATTCTAGGAAAATAGCCTCTTTTCCCTCCCTCCCTCTGCCTCCCCCTTTTTCTTTTTGTAAATGAAACGGAAGCTTTAATTAGCTTTAGAAGAAAACAAAGGCCACAGCATATGTATTCTGAAAACGCACAAGGGAAATGAAATGCCTGTCATGGAGGGAAATGAGAGAACCGTTTTCCTTTAGTCAATACAGTAAAACTTCCAAAAAGTCTACATAGGGATGTTTTTTTATCTAACCTTGATAACGTTATATTTGAAGAGCTGTATGAACTGTCCATCACGTTAATGGTAATGATAATCCCCACAGTCAATACAGAAAATATCTTGCTTATTTAGTGGAAATGTCTTAATTGGGACTTTCAAGGAATAAAACAAAACTAACCCATTTCCTCTCCAAATATAATTTGAAAGGAACATGTATTTTCAGACTAAGATGATTTATGGGAGAGGGGATTTCATTTAATGTCAAGTCTTTAGGCAGTTATCTCAGATGAGAGCAAAATCAAATTTTTGCACATCTGTACTATGAATTCAGTTGCTATTTGTTGCATTTGTTTGTATTTTTACACTGATTTCCTGTGGAATGAGCCTCTCGGTGCTTGTGCTTCTCTCTGTCACCCCCTACTACGTTTTTAACCTGTTGGGCAACCTAAACCAAATTTAAAAGAGTGGAGGAGTACTCAAATGTAATCTACCAGTTTTACAAAAAATTGAAGAAAGAGACCCCAAATGTTAATGAAATTGGGAAGAGGCTGGAGAATTTACCTGTTTTGTGTTGTGTTTGGCAGCAGCTAATTTATAGGCCCAAATTAACCCCAGTGCTTAGTGAAGGTGACCTTATGATGGAGAGGAAGGCAGAGACAGACCACGTGTCCCTGGGCAACCAGGCTTCGGCAGTTCTGCTGTTTGCTGCTGGTTTTTGGCATTGCTTTGGCAAGTTCTTTTGGGCCTAAAAGCAAGCTCTGAACAAACTGGTGTGGCAAACAGTGGCCGTCCGATGTGGACACCTGAAGTTCGTCAAGGACTATGTCACCCTCACAAGCAGAGTGAGCAAGCCTGTGGCTATACTAGACTTTCTACTCAAACTCTCATTTTAAAAACCAGTTCACTGTGCTGCCGTTGTTTTACTAGATGATATTTTTGCTTATATTGTTCAACGTAAAGACGAGTTACTGTTGTTAGTAAGTGCTAGACAAAATTATTCCCTTAAGCTTGATCAGTAGTATCAGATGGTGAAGTATCTCTCTGAAGTGTATCTTTAAGTACCTTCCATACCCTACTTAAAAATTGAGTAAACCGTGTATTTTACAGCCTACTTTAAAAATCGGGTAAAAAAACACGACAATGATACGTGCGTACATGCCAAGAACTGTCTTAGTTGGTGCTGTCCTTCAGTGCAGGCTGAATTAGTTGGCTTTGCTTCCTGATGCTCCTTTGTGCTAGGAAACGAACTGCGCACTCAAGTTCATTGGCCAAAGAGAGTTTTATCCTTTACAAACCAGTACAGGATGATTGACCATGCTTCGAAGAGCACAGCGTCAGAAAGACAGTTTATTAGCAGGAAGGTGAGACGAACAAATGTTTTGTTGTGATGGACATCAAGTACAGAATAACAAAAGGTTATCTGCAGTTGTTAGCCAAAACAGTTAAATTTTATTCTTTGCTAAGTGTGGCCCTTAAAAAAACAAACTCCAAAAACCTCATCGGTTGTTTTGAGTTTTGGTAACTGAATTCAAGCTTTTACTGAGATGGCAATAAGCTGTACTGGGCTGGTGATGTACATTAATTTCTTGGCTGGTGTAATGAGGCATATAGTTGTCATGCAGGGTCACTCTGGGCATAGGAAATTGTGCCAGTCGGAAGTGATAACTTGCATTCTGTCCTGCCCAGGTGGAATCGGGAAGATTTGGCTGCACCAGCCCAGGCTGTAGCCAAGAGCTCATCATGCATGCAGAAACTTGAAAGATCAGATGGTGCCTTATGTGAATGGCAGAGGAGCAGAGATTAGTCAGGAACAGATACAGTTCGCGTGTCAGCATATTTTACATTTCCATTCTTTATTATTGACTTCATAATTCAAATCCATTGATATCTATCGTGCTGTCTTCTGCTTATTTCTTTAGCTTATTTGACTACATTTTAAACTTCATTGGTATTGCAGCCCTTTCACTGCAGTGCTCTTGACACAAGCTGAGGATGCATCATTTAGCATGATCCTGTGCTTTGCTTTGTTCAATGAAATGACGACAGTAGGATGATGTATGTTGAGCTAAATATATCCTCAGGGTTTAAAAATGGCATTTGGTTGGACATATGGGGCAGTGCTGTACGACATCAAAAGTCATGCTTAAAAAGATTGTGTTTCTTCATAAAAATCATACATTTTTGGCAGTTCTCAAGGTATGTTACAGACCCAGTTTTTTTGCTGCTGATGTGATCTTCACAACATACTTCTTTGGGGTCTGACCTGCACTGTCATATGTGGTACAAAGATGTTCCAACCCATATGTCTAATACTGTAGGGACATTAATATAATCAACAAGGGATCTTTAAAAATTAGAACGAGGTTTAACAGCAAATCAGAGTATTTTCTTAATACCTGTTTAAGAACTTGGTCAGCTGTTAATTGAAGTACCACAAATCCAGGCTCTGATTTCTAGAGATACTTGATTTTTCTTGCCTGATTGGCCATATGACTTTGAGCTATCGTTGAAGGGCTTCTTTGCTGGAATCAGTAATTTAGTTAGACACACTGCAATATGCTTTAGGTTAGTAGAATTTTTCCATAACTCAGTTTACCATAAAAACGTACAGAATTGTTCTTGTCACTTTTTATAGTGGAATGAAAATCATACTGTATTTCAAAGGCATCCTGCATTACAAAATCATAGAATAGTTTGGGTTGGATGGCTAATCACAAATTGCTATTTTGAATACAAAAAAATTGCTAAGATAAGCCCCAAAAAATAAAGCTATCTGCCTGTAGAATCTAAACTTACACTTTTGAGAAGATGCTTCATGCTTCTTCTCATGGGCAGCACACAACTGGTCCCTTGTCCCCTGTTCAGCTGTTTCAACTGCTGTTGAATCAAATTAATGTATTTTTCCAATATGATTTTAGTATGTGGTTGCGAGTGATTTGCTTATTGACTGGTAGAGCAGAACATTAAATGCGGTCTGGAGGTGCAGGGTCATTCCTCGCACACTTGTGTGCAGCTCAGCCGCACTCTGAGGTAGGACAGATTGTCGGCATGTGCGAAGTTATTTGGAAATACTGTTTTGGCCTGTATTTGAGCTACTGGACAGTGATGAAAAGGGATGGGAAAGAAAAGATTTTTTTTCTTGGGCAACCCAGAATCCTTCTTTCCTTAGTGACTAAGGAGAAAGCATATTATCCTTGGGAAAATATCATGGCATACTTGAATTGCAAGGGCATTGAGCTGAAAACAAGCACTCACACGCTCCTAGCTGGGGAGGACAAAGACATGAAGAAAATAAGGAAAGAAGGAAAAAAACTGACTGTCTTCCATTCTCAAAAAGAATCTTGCTTTCCCAGGCTGGTTTAACTTGCAATAACAGAAATCAGTTACTACAGTGCTTCTGGTTGGCTGGTTGGTTGGTTTAGAGTAGCTGATACGATGGGTTCACCTTAAGAAGACACAATCGCAGGAATGGGTGGGCAGGAGGTAGAAATAAACTGTTCTGGGCTTGGCAGCTCTCATTGCTGTGGTTGAAGCTACATTTGAGAGCTCCAAAGTTCAGCAAAGAAAAGGCATCTGGTGACTACTAGGTGACTACTAGCGCGGCGAATACTGATTTATTTTCACCCAAAGACATGTCCTTGAATAAGTTGCCAGCGTACAGGTGATTGCCCCAGATAACAATTTCTCATCTGTTTCTCTCTCCTTCCCCTTCCTCTGTCGTGGCACTCATTCTAAATACTTGTACAAGGATTTTGTCCATTTTAAATTTCTGCCTCCTGAAGCAAAATGGGGAGTTTTGCTATGGTATACGATAGATTTTTAATTCCTGTGCAGAGAACAGGTCAAAATTTTATTTTAGTTGCTTTCTCTTTTATTCACATGAAAAGGGAAGAGTGCAAACACAGTCAGGTTTATCTATTCTAACAACAGATTAAAACTATGGTCCAGTGATGAACTGAGAAATCATTTAGTCAAACTTTTATCTGATGTATTTTCCTGTGATTTGTTATGCTTAGGGGCTGGGGGAAGAGGAAGTAGGAAAGCTTCAGCATATGGACTGAACTTAATTTGTGTGTGCTTAAAAATGGGAAAAAAGTTCTCTGTCAGCCTTTTTGTGGGAAGTTAGAGAAGCCCCTGGCATGTGAAGCAAGCTGTTGAGATTACGTAGTAATGAATAATACATGTGTACCGGTGGAGAGATCTCACTGCTGATTATTTAAGTGGATATTTTTGTGGCCAAACTACTTGTGAAATATGCACATAATTTCTTATTATTAGCAGAAGAGATAAAGAGAAGATTGGAGAAAGCTGTTGAATGATTTGGAGTGATTTGTTATGGGAACTGGTTAACCACACTAGTTGCATGGTTTTTGGAAGTCTGGCCATATGCATTTGCAAGCAAAGTTGTCATCATGACCCACAATGTAGAGGTTCTCCAAACTACCTGGCTCTGAGGAACTCATCTGGAAGGTAATACCAATGTTCATCTTAGAATTATAGAAGCATTTATGTTGGAGAAGACCCTTAAGATCATTGAGTCTAACTTAAACCTAACACTGCCAAAACCACCACTAAACCACATCCCTCAGCACCACATCTGCCCGTCTTTTAAATACATCCAGGGATGGTGATTCCACCACTTCCCTGGGCAGCCTGTTCCAGTGCTTGATAACCCTTTTGGTGAAGAAATTTTTCCTGAGATCCAATCTAAACCTCCCCTTGTGCAACTTGAGGCCATTTCCTCTCATCCTAGTGCTTGTTACTTGGAAGAAGAGACCGACCCCCACCTCCCTATGACCTTCTTTCAGATAGTTGTAGAGAGCGATAAGGTCTCCTCTCAGCCTCCTTTTTCTCCAGGCTAAACAACCCCAGTTCCCTCAGCTGCTCCTCAGAAGACTTGTTCTCTAGGCCCCTCACCAGCTTCATGGCTCTTTGTTGCTCCTCTGAGCCAGGGCTGTGGTTATAGCTGTGTTCCCTCTTAGCTCGTATCCAGCAGTTTTCATGGGCCAATGAAATACAATTCCAGGCAATTCACGTGGGAGGAAAGAGTTTTAAACGTCTTTGGAGCACAGGCTGCAATTCGAACGCTTCTGTCCTCTTCGCCCCATGGTATCCTCACAGGGCATCACAGCCATTTTCACTATCTTCACCTTTTCTCTTGAGTAATTGATACTTTTTTGATCCCAAAATGTGGAACAGATGCAGGAGAAGTGTGGCGTTCCCAACACAGACTTTTCATGCTGGGGATGGTGGGAGAGGCAGGCTCCCACATTTTGGGAGAATCCAAGCAATTCAATGAAGCAAGGTAGAACCAGTTCTTCAGGCTGTGTCTGTTTCTTTAGGAAGGCTGGTACTTGTATTTCACTCTGAGACAAATCAGGATAGTGGCTTTCAGGGAAGTAAAACTGCTCCCCTGCTGTTTAAAAAGATTTTGCTCTCAGTGAGGGGCAAGATATAAAGATGAACCTGTCACCTCTGTGTTTCCTCCCAGCGGAGCTTGATGTCTTCTCCAAAGCTTGCCTGGGTCTGTGGAGTCCATACGACAGCAAGTCATCTGCCCAGGGGTCCTCCGCACCTCCCAATTCAGGTCTGTGGCTTCAGCTAGACTGAAATTAGATGATGAGAGGGAATATTGTAACATCTGTTTGTGGATCCAGCTATAGTTACCTGCTAGTACTACATCAAACAACAAGACTACAACTGCCCTGTGTGTTGTTTTTTTCATTTATTTGGACTTCTTTTAAAATTAAATGTGCATACTTAAATAACCAGTTGAAATAAGAAATTTTAATATGCTGAGGGTACGGTTTTATTTTACTTGCTCTATCTTTTTTTGACTCACGCAACTCTTACAGAAAATATATTTAAGGTTACTTATTTAAGAATTTGATGTCATTGTATATCGATGACAGAAGCTGTGGGTGCAGTAGCTGGGCAGTCTGAATTCCTCTCTTCACGAGCATGAGAAGTACAGGGCACACTTCATCCATGCAACAGTGCTAGTGTGCCCCAAATCCAGTTCAAAGGGAATAACATTAGCTTGTTTCACACGTGCATTTTGCTTTTGGCCTTTGTTTTTGTGTAAAGTTACCATTGTGTGTTACCCAGGGGCTGTTAAAGAGCTTTCCTTCCTCATTCCAAAGGGCTGTGACTACACTACAACGAGGTACCAAAGGTCTTGACTGTTCTCCGATACATTTACTCAGATATAGAAATATATCTCAGGTATATTAAGATGTTATATATATTAAGACATTGAGGTGCTGGAGAGTGTCCAGAGAAGGGCCACGAAGCTGGTGAAGGGCCTAGAGAACAAGTCTTATGAGGGAACTGCGGTTGTTTAGCCTGGAGAAAAGGAGGCTGAGGGGAGACCTTAACACTCTCTCAACTACCTGAGAGGAGGTTGTAGCGAGGTGGGGGTCGATCTCTTCTCCCAAGTAACAAGCACTAGGACGAGAGGAAATGGCCTCAAGTTGCACCAGGGAAGGTTTAGATTGGATATTAGAAAAAATGTCTGCATTGAAAGGGTTATCAAGCACTGGAACAGGCTGCCCAGGGAAGTGGTGGAGTTGCCATCCCTGGAGGTATTTAAAAGATGTGTAGACATGGTGCTGAAGTGGTTGTTCTGGCAGTGTTAGGTTGATGGTTGGACTTGATGATCTAGGTTGGTCTCTTCCAACCTAGGTGATTCTATGATTCTGTATTTATTAAGTGTTGGCTCATTGCAATGAGCTGAATTCAGTGTATTGCCCAGGCACTGGATGCAGGATTCAGAACACGTTAGAGAATCAGGTTTTTGGAGAGATTCATGGTAGGATCCCTGAGATGCTCTTAAATGCTGTTTATTCACCCCCTTGACACACTTTGTCTCCTTCCAATATAATGTGAGCTGAAATCTCTGAAGTGAACTTCCTCCCTCATGTATTTGAAGGTATCAAACACTTCACACATGGATCTTAGTTCATCATCCGATCAGATACCAAGAGCTTTGGCTTCACTTTCAAACATCTGTGCAGCTCTCACCTCAAGTCAAGCTCTACATCCTCTGCTTTGCTGCCATCCCCAGTCTCATTTTTTCTGCTTTTCAGCTAATCGACTTCTTTCTTTCTGTTACGTGGCCAGTAACGTATATCGTAGCAGTGTTTGGCTCACGTTTAAGTTCACGTAGGTTCCTCATCAGGGCTGTTTTGCTTAAACTAAGAGTAAAAGGGTTCTTTCTCTTTTCTAAACCTCTGTCGACCTGACTGTGACTCGATGCAAATCCTATACCAAACCTTATTTGCTTGCACATCATGTCAGTTTGTGTGCCTCATCTCTCAGCTTTTGCGTTTCTGTTTCGCTTTTGGTTCCATAGAGCTTCAGAGGTTCCGCAGGTCATTTATAAATTTGTTTCATCCTTGCATCAGACATCATCTTGTTCCAGTAGCAGAAGACTTAATCTGGTAGGTTGTTTTTAGTTAAATTGTAATCTTATTGCTAGGAATTCTGTCTAAAATACAGTGCATGTGATTTTTCTCCCACTCTTGACAATAATGACCTCAAATTCTTTCTGAAATTGCATCGTGAAAATGTGACAGTGACCAGGAGCTGGCAATACAGTACTTTGGCGCTCACTATCTCTGTTCATCATCGCATATTATTCATAGCAGAATAAATACCACCTTGGTTTGCCATAGTTCCTACCATCTCTGGCTTCTTTGACTTCCACTTCTTCCTCTTCCATACGTCAAAAGCAATGCACAAATAAAAGGAGTTTATAAATAGAATTAAGTGGAGATAATTAGTGGGACTGGGGGAAGAGTTTTCAGCATTCTTGTGACTTGGTTCATTGGTGACTACTAGATTTTAGCTCAAGAAAAATAATTTAAACAAGCATCTTTGCAATCTTTGCCCATTGCTGCCTGCCCCAGGAAATGCATTAATACTTCAGAGCTTTCATGTGCTCATCTGTGTCTTGCTTTGGGGGGAATTAATGGAATTTACCCTGTAATTTCATTAAGCATATGTGTTGCTTTTCTGTCTTATTTAGGTTACGTGAAGGAATTGAGGAAGGAAAAGGCTGTGCAACCCTGTTGGGAACAGAGATTGTTAAAGGCACAAATGTTCTTAGAATTATGTCATATAGTAGTTTATTTAAAATAACATGCCAATTATAACGGAATCATGACACTATTAGATACTGTTTCTTCTTTTGTTTGCTTACACATTATTTAGAGTAGCAAGTTTGTGTTGTTTTTTTTTTTTTTTTTTTTTCCTTTTCCTTTGGGAGTATGCTAACAGGAGCGTCGTAAGTAAAAAATAATTTCCAGAAATATACTGTAGAGAGATGGAGACATCACAGTCAGCTCAATCTGTAACACAGGTTTAAATGTGACTGACCAAAAAGATGAATTTAAATCAAGCCTTCAGATAAGATTTAGGCATGAACGTAGGAAAAAAAATATTTTTGGGAACAGTAACAATAGAGCCAAAGGACCTGTCTGATCCCCTCTGCAGTTTTACCGATTGCGTTGTCCCCTGACCTTCCATGTCACATATTTGTCTGTTTAGAGCATCCTTTTGTGAGGGGCTGAAAGAAGTATTTTCTGTGGATATTGTTTTTTTTTATATTGATTTTGAATATTTGTGGAAATATTTGTATGTTCATACATTTAAGCTTCCATAGAGTTGTAGACAAATTGGTAGACCCATGGTGGTCCTCTAATCCCATCTCCTGTTCAGAGAGAGGCTGTTGCCAACAGTAGATCAGGTCAGACGTCACTCGTCTAGCAGTCACTTGTTCAACAACTACAAGTCTCCTCAGAAGTTCCTATACCTTGATCTCCATCCTTCCAAATACCAGTTTCTGACCCTTTTAAAGAGTTGTTGGATTATCTGTTCTCCAACTGGTAACCACTGGTTCACTGAGTTTAGTGACAACCTGTATGAGGCCACTGCATCATTTTACCTTCTCGCTCTCTACAACTACCTGAAAGGAGGTTGTAGTGAGGTGGGGGTTGGTCTCTTCTCCCAAGTAACAAGCAATAGGATGAGAGGAAATGGCCTCAAGTTGCACCAGGGGAGGTTTAGATTGGATATTAGGAAAAATTTCTTCCTGGAAAGGGTTATCAAGCATTGGAACAGGCTGCCCAGGGAAGTGGTTGAGTCACCATCCCTGGAGGTATTTAAAAGCCGGGTAGATGTGCTGCTGAGGGACATGGTTTAGTGGTGGTTTTGGCAGTGTTATGTTTATGGTTGGACTCAATGATCCTAAAGGTGTCTTCCAACCCAGATGATTCTACGATTCTATTTGAATTTGAGCATTTCAGCTCTTGGAAGGCCATACAGTATGTACCAAGCATGAAGTAACAAACATGAAATGTCTCTACTGCCAAGATTGGAGTACTAGCAAGGAATTGATACAGCTGAGAGAGAACCAGATAATGTGAAGAAACAGGTCAGGTCCTATGCTACAAAAAAACTAGGAAAATAAATCCAAAGCTCATCCTTGCAAAAGATTCCTTAGTTCCCACCTCATTAGAAAGTCTGATACATTGGGTACTGCCATTCGGTAACCAATGGCTAGGACATTAACACAAAGCAAATTCAACTTTTTTACCCACAAAACTCTACTCTCTGTTGACCTGATTTTGCTCTCTAGCCCAGTTTTTCTCACTCGGTGTAATGATCCAGACTGCATCTTCCAAGAAAAATTTGTTCATCCCTACAATAAGCCCTGGAGGACGGCAGTCAGTCACCAGTTTTAGAGTCTGCCATGACATAAGAAGGGTTATATAGAGTCATAGAACATCTCAAGTTGGAAGGGACCCATAAGGATCATCGGGTCCAACTCTCTGCTCCTCTCAGGACTGCCTAAAACTAAACCATATGACTAAGAGCGTTGTCCGGATCCTTCTTGAACTCTGGCAGGGTTGGTGCCGTGACCACTTCCACATACAACTCCAGTCATCAGCTGTAACAGTAAGGATGGGGAAGAAAGTCATCTGGCCTTGACCCTCTGAGAGCAGAGTGTGATGGCTCCAAGAGGAGATGCAGCAAAGTTGTGTATGGACTGTACTGAAGCAGTTATTTTCAAGGAGCAGTGTTTTCAAATACTCTGTGGCTATCCGACAGCTGCGTTATGCTTAGGAGGAAGCAGCTGGTTTTTTGTCAGAGTAACGTGCTCCAGGATTACTGGCAAATGTTATTTTGTATGAGGTGAACTTCCCTTGCGTGTTGGTGGATCATGCTTATTTGCACTTACCCTGAAAGGGAGGAAAACTTGTCACTTTTAGCTGTGGCAATTTGTCAGCGTCCTGTGGACTTGGAAGAAGTAGACTTTGAAAGCTGAATCCCGTCCAGTGTTCAGTGCTGCCTGCTCCTCCCGGGTTATCTGGAGGCTGACTGGGATGCTTGTAGGTCATAGCTGTGGTCTTTTGAAACCTAACCACAGGATGTGGTTAGAGAAATCAATTTTCCTCTAGCCATAGGTAACAAACCTCTTGCAAAAGCCCTCTGTGATCTGTAATCATTCTGCTTGTCTGTGTTCCTCATTTTGCTGTGTTGGAAGTAGGAGGCAGCACTTGCGATTTTAATTTTGGGCTAGCAGGAGAGCGCAGTCTGAACTGACTTGACCAAAATGAAAAGTTATGATGAACTTGCAACCACGGGACAGATACCAAGAGGAATCAATTGTTAACATTTCCAGATTATTTTATATTTAGAATCTGAATAAACTAAATCCAGGATGAAGGATTACAGCAAACCTTTCAGATGGAACATTGCAACAGTCGTTTCTGAAGAGATAAAGAAACTGTATTTCTGATAAGGTTTGCATGAGGAATCCTCAAATCCTTACAGCACTGCAAATGAAAACTCAGTTTATAAGGAAAAAATGATAGTATAAAAACCCGCCCCTTATGTCATAAACCTTAGAGAACAAAACATTTTCATAGCCATAATGTGTTCAAAGCACTACGTGTGCTATTTGTAAATTGTCTTGAAGCTGGAGATTAATCTGGGCAGCTCCTGACTGTGCCCGACGCATTGGACAGATGTCAAGAGTTTTCCACTGACTTCATTTCTCCCTGTCTGTACATTTGATGTTTCCATTTCCTTTAAGGTAAACTGTAAGTCTGAATTTCCTGACTTTCTAATATTTGCAGTTTATTTGGTTTATCACTACAGACTTTTAAAATTACTGCAGTTACCAAAATGTACCTTCAGGCTTCACTTTGTCTTAGCTTTTATTTGCAGGCATGTAGCATATTATGGTACATCCTTGTGGTACTATAAAGTTCAACTTTTAGCAAACACTGTAAGCTTTTATTTGTAAACATCTCACTGTAACAACAACACTGAGAGTAAAAAATTTGAGTACCACTTGAACTTTCACTGGAATATTATGAAAAATGGATGAGAGTAGAGAAAATAATAGGTATTGACAATTATCTCTTCGTCAGTTTTTGCCCAGAAAATCTCCTTGCTTTGCATGCTTTTCAAGGGAAGAATAAAAATCTCTTTTCTTGTCCCTAGTCCATATCATTTAATCATTGCTTGTTGTGTACCGGCTCGTAGAGTATCAGTTATAGTTCAATAGCTTTTGTCTAGAGCTCATTATCTGTAATTGAATGTATGCACCAAGCTGAATATGTTTATTTGTAACTTGATAATTAAGCTGCTGCAGACACTTATTCTGGGGAAAGGGAGGAGAGGAGACAGCCAGCCTGTTATCCCGCAAACACTGCTCTGGCCTGAAACGGGAAAAACAGGATGTGTTTGAAGGGGATCAAAGTTCACCTCCCTTCATTAACAACCAGCATTAAATCTCACTGGGGTTACATTTGTTTGTTTATTAATTTTCTTGTCTCCAAACTAAGTGGGCACTGAGGTCCTTCATCGTTCTTTTCATAGATTGTGTTGGCCCAGATGTTACTTAAGACCGGTGTCTTGTAGTTGTTTAATGCTGCCCGGTTTTTACCACCATGACTCCTAATTTTATTCTACTCTGTGGGTTAAGAAGTGGTGATTTCACCAGTTCTCAGGCAAAATGGGTAGGATGTACGGGAGCACGTTTCAGAGAACCACAGAATGGTAGGGGCTGGAAGTGACCTTCAGAGATCATCTAGTCCAACCTCCTGCCAAAGCAGGGTCACCTAGAGCAGGTTGGACAGGAACGCATCCAGGCGGGTTTTAAATATCTCCAGAGAAGGAGACTCCACCACCTCTCTGGGCAGCCTGTTCCAGTGCTCTGCCACCCTCAAAGGAAAGAAGTTTTTCCTCATGTTGAGATGGAATTTCCTGTGTTCCAGTTTGTGCCCGTTGCCCCTTGTCCTGTTGCTGGGCCCCACTGAAGAGAGTCTGGCCCCATCCTCTTGACATCCGCCCTTTAGATATTGATAAGCGTCGATGACATCCCATCTCAGTCTTCTCTTCTCCAGGCTAAACAGACCCAGGTCTCTCTCTTTCTGTTGTTACAGCTGATACCAAAGCATGCGAGGCTTCTTCAAAAAAAAACAATACTAAGGGCAAGTTTAATGGGAGTATATTACATTTTGGTATTTCTTGGTGATGAAAATGAGAGCCTACTGATGTCTGGTAGCCATGGTTGCTAACATTTCAGGAAGCACAAAAGCAGGGATGAATGTAAAAGTCTTTTTCAGTTCCTAATTCCTTTCCTATGAGGTTTTGAATAAATCAGGCATACAGTGCCACCTTAATTCTTACTAAAAATGTTTTAGTTTGCTGCTGCTTTCTCGGAGCAGACCTGAGATGACATTGTAGAACATAACTGCTTTGCTTTTGCTCTAGTTACGCTTATACATTTTTTAAAGTAGAGCATGTTTGGTTGAATTTTTATTTTCTGTCAAGTGTAAGAACCGGTACTACATTATGTCCCATTAATCATGTTTTAAAAATAAGTCCAGATCCTGAGAGGAAAATCACTACATTCACTGATTGACTCTCTAGGTAATGAAACAGGGAAATAAAATTGCCTCGGGAAGAGCTACTGTGCTGCAACATCCTGATCACTGGTTGTATTCTTGCAAGGTACTGAAGGGCAGGTTTAACGTCTCTGCCTAAGTTGTCCTTCTGAAGCCAGTGGGATCAGAGTTTTTATGAACCTGAAAGAAAAAAGATGATGGGACTCTTCAGAGGAGTGTGGTACATGAGAGATGGGTCTTTCTGTTGCTGAAGTTGAACCTGTCCTTACACTCAGGTATGTGGTGTATGTGAGAGAATAATCCAAGGAATAAATGTCTATCAGCTGGTTAAAGATCTTGATAAACTCCTAGCTGAAGTTAGTTGAATGTATCAGGTTTGCTTTGTCTTAGTCAACCTTCGTCTGCTCTTAAATAGTAAAATATATTGGAGATTAGTATTTTAAAATGGGGATGTGATCACTGAAATCTCACTGCCAGGTTTGCCAGGCTGTACCGGAGTTGTTGGTTTTGGAACGCGCAGCTATTTTTGAAAGTTAAAATGAGCCCCGATACCCTGAAATAGGAGGTGCTGAAAACAGTTGAGTGGAATCTGCGTGCAGAACATCTCAAAAAGGGACGGTTTGTTTTCAGGCTCAACTCCCACCAGTACTTCTCATTAGCCAGGTACAAACTGTTTTATGATCTGTACCATCATTGTCCATGAGTTTATTTCACGGGAGTGGAAAAGGGCAACAAGTTATAAAGAAACGGATGTTGTGAAAATAAGCAATGGTCATAGGGCTTGTGACAGAAATTGGTAGGATTTTTTTCGTAGAATTTATGGTGCGTGCATGTATAAACATGCACATGCACAAAGATACACCAGATTTTGTACCCTAAGGCAGGATTTATTACCTAGGTTTGGTTTATGTCCTGCTTGGTTTCTGGAGCGGGTCCAGAGAAGGGCCACGAAGCTGGTGAAGGGTCTAGAACACAAGTCTTGTGAGGAGCGGCTGAGGGAACTGGGGTTGTTTAGCCTGGAGAAAAGGAGGCTGAGGGGAGACCTTCTCGCTCTCTACAACTACCTGAAAGGAGGTTGTAGTAAGGTGGGGGTTGGTCTCTTCTCCCAAGTAACAAGCAATAGGATGAGAGGAAATGGCCTCAAGTTGCGCCAAGGAAGGTTTAGATTGGATCTTAGAAAAAATGTCTGCACTGAAAGGGTTGTCAAGCACTGGACCAGGCTGCCCAGGGAAGTGGTTGAATCACCATCCCTGGAGGTATTTAAAAGATGTGTAGACGTGGTGCCGAGGGACATGGTTTAGTGGTGGTTTTGGCAGTGGTAGGTGGGTGGTTGGACTCGATGATCTTAAAGGTCCCTTCCAACCTAGGGCATTCTAGGATTCTAGGATTCTAAGTTTGAGGTGTTGGGTACACTCACAATTGTGTGAGCTTTTATAAACATCTTTGTCATCTCCTGGGTACTGCAGCTATCTGCGATGATGGCTTTGGTCTCCTGAGTTTTAATGACAGGACTGCTTTCTGCCTGTTTTCTTTAATAACTGTTGTTTGGGGATGTTATCTTTGTGTCATGATGTGGGATCACAGCTCAGGGAGGATTCTTTTAAATCTTGCCAGCTTGTCTTAGTGTTTATTTTGGTTTTTGAGAAAAAGTGTCCCCAAAAGCCATTCTGAATTAGCTCCTCTTTATGGACTTAAATGCAAATAGCAATTGTATGAGGCTGCAGACAGATCTGTGGTTTAATTTTTTCAGCTTTTTCTGACACTGTTATTGAAGACCCAAAAAATAGGTATCACTGTTACATTTTTGCACTTAGAATCCCTTAGAATTAGAGTTATATTCTGGAATAAAGTGGAATATAAGGGAGAAATAAATAGCTGCCTCTAAATTCACTTTCTTGCCTCGAAGCTATCTAAGTTGAGTCTCTCCGGGGCGTTGGGTTTGAAAGACTGTTAAAATCTTCCATTTGATATGATACTGTGAAAGCTTTTTTAATTCTGAAAGGTTGCCTTAATGGAGAAAAATGAGCTTAATATATGAAATTATTAAAACTTCTGAATTCGTAGAATCTTTGAAGATGGCAGAATTTTTCCTGGAGTGACCATTGCATCATACTGCTAAAATTATTCAAGTACCTAGGAAGATGTTTTCTCCGCAGGGACTTACCACCCTCACTTTACCCGGTAATGTCCTTGCTTCCTTTCCATAGAATAATTTCAGTTAGAAAGAGGAGGATCTCTGGAGGTTCTCTCATCCACCCCCTACCTGTACAAGTTCACCAATCTGCATATATATTAATATATACTCAAAGTATTGTGCCAGTTTAAAAAGTATGGGTAAGAAATCTCTGTTTTCTTATACCTGGATTTCCTCAATTTTGTTTTGCTAATCTTCTGTAGAACTTCTCCGTGAAATATTTTTCAGTAGGTGTCTCTGTATCTTGTGGCTTTTTTCTGTAGTTCTAATGTTTCCCATGTGTTAAAATAGTTTCGAAGGTTACTTCTCTGTTCATTTCAGTGTAAGTCTGTGGTTTTGCTGTTTCGTATTCTTTTGTGCTTGGAAGTGGGCAACAGTTAGGATTTATTTGTGGGCAGGAGGATCGTAGGAGTTAGCCCATGGTGGATTTACTTTGCCTGTTTGAATGCAGTGAAAATAATTCACTGAGGGATAGCTGAATGATCAGAAAAAGAGAAAAAAATAATTAAACCCTTTGAATATTTTCTCTCTTTTCACAAGTGTACTGTCTTAGAGATAAAGATAAAATGACATGGTTTTTAAAAACATCCCACCCAAACATGGCAGCATCTAAGCTGAAAGTCAACAGTGGAAAGGTGTGTGAAGATCTATATTGTCTCTCTGTATACACATGTCCACTTTCCCTATCTGATTTCTTATCCTATGCCTTAAGTTTATTATTTATCACATACCATTATTTAAGTCCCAACATAGACTGTAAATTTTATATGGTGATCTCTGATGTTGTGGTAGCAAATCAGTGAAGCAACCACGTTTAACATCATCTATTATCTCAGATTATAAAAATCCAGGAGTATTCCTGAGCAGCGTTGTCTGATTACCGTCTTTTATTGTTAGCTTGGTAAGACATCGCAGCACAGGGGTGGGGAAGCTTCCTTTGGGGTAGATTTTCTGATTAGGGAGACTTGCTTTGTGCTCCTTTCCATTCGGGAAGGAAGTAGAGCATGCCGCAGCTGCAGCCTTTCAACCCAGGACCTCTCTGACAAATGCCCGTGGTACGCAAAGAAATCGAGCGAGATGGTTTCTAAATTAGATGTTTTGAGTCCATGAGGCAGCAAACTCAAGTTAAATTATCAAACAAAATGCTTGACCAGTTGGCTTCATAGGCATCTCATAGCCAAATATTTGTACAAAACCTGGGGTTTTTAAATCATTTTCTTTTCCTTCTGCCCAATGCACTAGTTTTGTATTCTTGCTAACAGGGCTAATATCTGTTGCTGAAAATTTACCCACTCCCTATAATGATAGAAGCAATTGAAACAGGGTTTCTTGCCACATCTCCCATTTGCTTAAGTCCCAGGTAGGTATTAAGTCTTCACAAACATAAACTCTGGTAACAATTGAGCCAGTTTTTAGTTTTTAGTGTTCGTAATTACCGTGAATGATAATGAGAGTTGAACCTATTTGATCATGCCTGGATGGGCATTTTTGGCTTAAATACTTTGACCTATGATTTCCACAGTGACTTCTGGTGATAAATAAACACCCCCTACCCCACCTGCCCCCCCCCCAAAAAAAACCAACCAAACAAACAACCCAACAACAACGAATGTAGCCCCTATCTGGGCCGTTTTGGTCATAAATTATGCAAAGGACATTTTGTGTCTCTTCCTGTGGATTGTGGGGAGTGAGCAGAACAAGGTACTCCATTTGGATCTGTTTGAATGGATGTTGCAGGCTGGGATGTGGCTGAACAGCGTTTTCGAATGGGAGAGAAGAACAATTCCCAAATCCCCTAGGCAAAGTCGGGGTTCCTCCTCAACTTCTGACAAACGGCTGATGCGTTCCCTGCCTGGCTAAGTTTGGGTGCCTTTGGTAGGTTTGTACGTGTCAGAGTTTACAGTACATTTTCCAGTCCTTTTGGAGCAACTGTCTGAATTTCTCTTCTTGCTTGAAATGCAAATGTTAAGATGTATTTGTTGCCAACTGACAGAAAGCAAGAAAAATTATTTTAGGAGAAAGAAATCAGGCAAGCAAGCATAGCCATTCATTATTTAAATGACGGTGTTTCATGGCAATTTTGTCTTGAAATAACCTTTTGGTTTTGTAAGTTGTGCAGCACTCTTTTTCAGTAGCCAAAACTCTGTCACACACTCAAAAACCCTTTGTGGATACATGCATTGATATCTCAGTAATGGAAAGGTGGGAGCAGGTAATTAGCAAATAGTATTAACCAGCAGGATGTTCCAGTGAGGGTAACGAATCAGTATTTTCCTTCCGTAAATGTGCATTGGTATCCAAGCAATTTGGCAACCCTTTAGGTTTGACCTGAGAAAATAACTAGAAGAGCGTTTTTTGTGTGTCCCCAGGTTCAGTATCTCAGAGTCGTCTTTCCTGTCCTGCTCTTCCACCCAGAAATGTGGAATCGACAGGTTATTCCCCACTGGTGCAAAGAAGTTTGGTTGTTGGCTCTGGCTCGTTCATTAGGATGACCATGTAAGAGGGACATTCTTGGTGAAGATCAGTCCCTGAGCTGAAGTCACAGGATGTGCCAAGTTTTGAGGCTGCCAGGGTGTTTCAGGAGATAAGTTAGAAAGTGGCCGTTCTGTACATTCAGTATTTTTTCTTTGCCATCTGCCTGAAAGAAGTACGTTTAAGTAGATTCAAATCAAGGAAAAAATTGCAGTAATTGTTTCCAAATGCCTCATTTTGTGCAGAATCAGTTGCTTTAAAAATATAGTCTTTTATAACTTCTCTATTAGAGATGTTTGGCTTTTTTTCCCCTCCTTTGTATTACTCCACCAGTATTTCATGGGTATCCTTAACACAGAAACAGAAGATTATTTAAAGTTAGGTCTAATTTTTCAGTAGGTGATCATCAAAGCGCTAGTGATATACACAAAATGTGTTGGTTCTCCCCAAGCTACCTGTATTAGCAAAGAGTTAGTATCTGAAAATTGTTACAACATACCTACATGCAGCAATCTAAACACTGCTTTTGCTCGGGTTTTGAGGCAGAGTGTCTGACTTTCAAAGCTACTTTTAGATAACAAAATAATTGCCCTAGGACTCTAGTCATCTTCTCTTCGCAGATGAAGTTCTTCTGCTATACCCAGAGGAAACTTATTTTGTTCGTATCTCAGCTGTTTTGTGATCAGTGTGATTTTTCGCCGCGGTCTTTTGGCTTACAGCAAGTTGCCGTGTGTGTTATTAGTGAACTCTCTCCGATGGTAATCTCTGTGTCTGTTATGATATGGATGAGCCCTACGAAAGCTCTCATAAAAGCTCTCATAAACACTTACTGTGTGAGAGTGAAGGGCTCCAGGCGAGGGCTTGTTTAAAAAGTGCGTTGTATTTCTCATGCACTGGTTTTCAGACTCTCAGTTCAGGAGTGGCTGGAATTAATTTTATTTTATATCTGACATTAACAAAAAATTGCCACTGGTTATTATTTCTTTAAGTAGGCATTTATTTTGATAATTTAAGTTTGGAGGGGAAGAAAAACACATCTGTGTTAGAGCCCCCGGTTATCTATGATGACTGTAATGCAGGTGTCCATTGGCACAGTCCTTACTCATCACTGTTCCCTATAAAATCAACCTCATTTTAAGGGATTATCATAGACATTAGTAGAACTTGCTTTGTCTCAGCTGTTGAGGAGGAGGAATTGGAGCTGTTGCTCTCTTGGCCCTTCCTGGACTCCGGGCGCGGGAGCTGCCTCCTCTCGGTGTGCAGCATTCCCAGGGAAATGGACAATAAATAGTGTTTGTACTGAACATTCAGGTCTTGAACAGAGCAACGTTTTATTTTGGCTTCAAGAAATATTATAATAATAAAATTTAGCTACCACTTTTGTTATATTTCATGATTGTGCTATGCAGAAGTATAAATAAAGAAGTAAGCAGACTGAGGAAAGGGAAGGAGATGGCTGTTAGGCAGAGCCCACGCTAGCACTCTTTGTACCCAGCGCTTAAAATCACGGCTGTGTCATCAGTGGGGCCTCCAGGTGTGGTCACCATTCAAACAAATTAAATAATCTTTGTCAGTCAATCTCTCAGTCTTATTATATCAATGTTTCATGACTCTACAGAACAAAAACCTATTGTTATCTGCAGACAACTGGGCTGCATTTTAGACCTAAAAAGGGAAATTAAATTCATGAATTAGTGATGATGTGCACTTTTATGTTACCCTTTTTTTTGTGTCCTGGTGCTGAGATTGTGAGTTTAACTTCTTACCCAGATGCATCAGAAAACACCTGGTGTTGCAGCTTAACAAAATGAATGTTTCATGTTCCACAACAACTTGTGACTAAGGCAGACAATGAAAAAAAATTAGTCCATTATTGGCAAAGATTATACAGACAAAATATATTTCCTTCATGCAGCGGGAAGGAAAAATGCCAGCAAGGATGATGAAGACTTTCTTAATAAGATTTCTGTTTTCAAATATTCCTCTTCAGACCTCCTAATAAAATGAATGCATTAGATGCACAGAGCTAAGATCACTGTTGAATGAGATTATACTCTCGTCCATTTAATAATGGCACAGTTGGAGTTTTTTTCCCTACCTTCTCTTGTAACTTTAAATATTTAGTGCTGAGCAAATTTTGCTTGGATTTAAATGAGTTCTTTTTTTTTTTTTTTTTTCTCCTTCTAAATAAGCTTTCAATTTATGTAATCTGAATGGTACCTCGTCTCACAAAAGGCTAAACATAGTTTGTTCTAGTCATCTTGTGACTTCAGTGTGTCTATTTACTGCAGAGGCCACAGGGACAGGAGCCTTTTTAGGACAGCATTTGAAAATTGAATTTAAAGAGAGCATTTTGGTTTAATTTGCTGGGTCAATTTGTTTAAATCGGCAATAATCTTGTATTTGTCCCAGTGAGACCTTGGACAGAGAGTACATTTGGGCATCATTTTTGATGCTGTAGAATATAGCACTTGTGATAATAACTGCTGGTAAACTGATACGTTTATGTATTTTTACTCAGAATGACTGATTTTTGGCTTATATATTATTTGTGATTGACTGCAGGTTGCCTATTCGTTTTCTTTCTGGCTGGGCTGTGGAAAGAGGAATTACTCTTTCTCTTTACTTCCTTACTCCCCTCTGTTCACAGCCACCTCCCCAAGAGATCAGCTCCAATCTCGGCACCGCGTGACAGTTAGCAGTTGTGACAGGCTAGCCTATTTTTGGAAGTCTGTCCCCACTCTTTCCCTGCTGGAAGAGAAAAGCAAGTTATCTTGAAAAATTAATCCATCTGGAAAAGGA
This sequence comes from Burhinus bistriatus, assembly GCA_013397275.1. Lineage (NCBI taxonomy): Eukaryota > Metazoa > Chordata > Aves > Charadriiformes > Burhinidae > Burhinus > Burhinus bistriatus. The sequence continues at coordinate 39,762 of VYXH01011338.1, read as the reverse complement.
GGAGGAAGCTTCACGAGGCACTCGCCACTCAGTGCTTGGGCTGCAGTTTTGGTAGTTGTTTGTTCAGCTTGTGTCACGGGATCGGAGAGGTTTGCACTTCGCCTGGCATTGATCGCCTGCCCTTAAGCTCTGCAAGAGCCCTTCTGTTCTGTATGGGGGGGGGGGGGAAAAAAAGCAGACTAAAATACAGCATGGAGCTGCATGGATGTTGTCCAGTCATGTCTTATATTTCACACATTTCTGAGCTGCTTCTGCAAAACCAGAAATACTACTGCTTGTCTCCAAGGAACAGAAACAGAAGTTCAGAATTTGGCAGTTAGGGTGGAAAGATTTTTTTTTTTCTTCTTCTTCTTCATCTATTTTGCCCCTTCTTTAGACTCTGCAGGCTCTACCAGTAGTAAAATATATGTGTTAAACCGTACTCGCAATGGGGTAACATCCCTAATGCTGTTCCATGTGAAGAAGTAACTGCTGTACGCTTAGTGATTACACCTCTTATTTTGATGTGGTCTCCTTCTAATCAAACGGCTAATCTCTGTGCATTGCAAACCCAGCCCGAATCAGGCAGATGTAGGCCTGGGACTTTCTCAGGATTACCGATTAAAAATTATAAAGTAAATGCTAATGTCTGGTAGGGAAAGTATGGCAGCAGAGTTACGTTGTCAATGGATAGTTTATATTGTAGCGAGAAAGCAAGAATTTCAAGTTTGTGAAACTGTGACCAAAATGGCTTTTAAATTCTCATTCCATGTTGTCGGTGTCCCTAAAGCTCGGGAGCACACTGGACAGCTGATGTCAGTTTTGCTCTCCCGAAGCACTATTATGTTGTTTTCTCATAGGTGGTTATTATTGGAAGTTTAAAAATAGACTCTGCTGTCTGTCTAATCTATTCATTTAATCTTGTTCTAGATGCTTCCCTTTATTTCCTTATATGTGATGTGAATACCTCTATGCCTACACTTTATATACCTGTCATCGCTAGAATATCAGAACACCTTTCCCTGGAAAGTTGGTGCTGAGTCATCTTCAGAAGGTGCTCGTCATCCCTACATCAGCTTGGTATACAAGAAATTAAATATTCAAAATGTCGTTGATGTAGGGAGCACAAAAGGAGTGGGGATCACTTGGCCATTCAGGGCTGATCCTGCATTTTCGAGGTCTGTGGAAGCTGTGTCATATCAGGCTGCTGAACCACAAGGCACAGATTTATAACATTAGTTTGCTAATGAGGCAGGTGCCATAAAATCTCCAAAATAAAGTCCCTTTGGAGGCGACTGTGATACCTAATCACAGTGCTCTGTTCACATGGATAACGTTTCCTGAATGTGGCTTTTCCCTTGTCCCTTTTAAAAGATCACGTTAACACTCTATGGCTGTTCCTGTCCCCTATACCAACTGAAGCTCAAAATGTACGTAGGCATATCTGGTCGGAATGGGTTGAATTGAAGGCGAAGCAGTAAGTTACAGCTACAATAAAGCACGTATTGATTCCTCCAACTGTGCCACATTTCTTCTCCTTTCTGCCTCCCAAAGAAATAAATGCATATGTTACACATTTTTATCCTTCAGGACCTTCTAGAGGAATATAGTTCACCTGATTATATTCTCACCTAGAGGCTTTTTTTTTTTTATTATCGTGTGACATTAAAGTCACACTTCTCTCTCATCTAAGCCTTCATTACCAGAAGGAGATGCCCATGAGTGTACAGGTACGTACACCACATTTATACTGTTTCATATTAACAAGTGTAATGCGTGTGCACACTGNAACAGGTCCATGTCCTGTCCATTTAGACTAGCATGGCCAGCGAACCAACCCCACGTGTTTGCAGATCTGTGGTGTGTACCCTGTGTGATCTGAGGTATAAACTACATGTGTGTAATTCTGTGTATTTTAGGGACATTTTATCATACCAATTACATGTTCTTATAGAACAGAATAGTTTCGTTGTGAAAGAAAGAGAAACGGGAAAGGAGAAAAAGATTTTAGGATAATTTGATGTGTATTTATGAGTACGTGTGTCTGTATGTTCTGTCTGTTTGTCAAGATGGATCAGTAAGGGGCAGCTTCCTTTGGCTGTTGTATTCCTTCTGCATGGTTTTGTGCATGGAAGGAAAATGTCTCCTTAATTCTACCCCTCATCTCATTTACGGAAGAGTAAGCAATTATGCCTGTAAATTGATGATTACTCTTTCATATCCATCACCACTAGGATGCAGCATTTTTTAAATATTCATTTAAAGTACATGTGAACTAGCAAAGTAATGAATGGGCTGTGCTTCTGGACTTTGTCTTTTCATATGCTAAGTAGTAATAGTTAATCAGCATTGGTATGTGGTACAACATCAGATAATCAGACCAAAAACATCCATCTGCTTCTCTTGAAGTGAATCATCGTTCTAGCATCCTTGCTTAGTGTTTTTACTAGGAGAAAAATGAAACAAACTTCTTATAGCGTAAAAAGTGTTTGCTTGCTTATTCTAAATGAATATCTAAGGGGAGCGGAAAAAGAAGTGAAGTGATACAGGTATGTATTTTTATAAGGCTGACTGATGTGTAACATTTTTTGTACGTCCTTTGTATCAGTCCACCAGAAACAAATGTGCTTCTCCGCACAATGGTTTGCCGGGGCATGGGGGGAAGCGTCTCTCCCTTGAAGTTTTACGCTGCTCTTAGTTTGTGTCTTGAGCGATAGATTCCAGTCATCTAGTCTTTCTACCTTATATACTTTGGTGGTTTGGGTTTTTTTTTTTCTGAAATATGAATTAATCTAATGTAATTGTATGTATTTCAGTTAATAGCTTTCTGCGCAGTGATCAGCAAATCGTTCCTCCTTTTTGACTGTATGTGTAGATTTTGTCTTTTTATCTGCTTTTCTGCAAACATGTAGTCGTGCTGGTCTGAATTTCCTAAATCAGTACGTGGCTATAAAATAGCATGACGCTCCTGGGTTGTTCCTGCTGTAGAAGGGATCGGATTGAGGGACATGGTTTAGTGGTGGTTTTGGCAGTGTTGGGTTTATGGTTGGACTTGATGATCTTAAAGGTCTCTTCCAAGTTAGGTGATTCTATGATTGTACATAAGACATACATTAGTAGTCAATAGAAACTATGTCACAGAAATTATTATGCAGAACAGTCTTTTGTATGTCATTAAGATATTGAAGAGATGTTTTGTATCTAGCCAAGGTGTGTCAATAGCGATAAATTATGCTTGTGCTGGGGTGGTCACAGAAGACCGCATTCAGCTGGGTTAAGTAACTGAGCAAAAGTGATTTGAGGAGTCTCCTCAAATCTACCTTGCACCCCTTCCTAGAGGAAATTTTGGAAATGTTGGAGTAAAAGGAGGCAAGGTATTTGTGTAAGGATGTAGGTTTGACTTTGATCATTTTGAGTTCAGTGCAAATAGATGTGTAACGTGCCTATGTACTCAACAGAAGATGTGTGACTATCACTTGGAGCAAGTGAGAAACTCTACCCAAAGCATCTGACAGAAGATGTCTGGTTTCCTCCTCTCCCGCTCTCTTTCCTTGGTCTCCAGCAGTGTCACCTGTTTTGGGGTTCCTTCACAGAGTCTTGCCACAACTACTGCAAGTCTGTCCTCTGTCATTCCTGCTACTTGGAGCCTGAATCAGGGACTTCACGGTGCATTTGAAAATGCAGGGGAAGTCTCGCTTTTGCCAGCCTAAGGTTAATTCTTTCTTTGGCCAAAACTTGTTATTTCTATCCACGGGCATGTTCTTCTGCTTTTAGTGTTAAACACTTACCACTCCTTTTATTCTCTTTTTGTTTATTGTAGTCTCATTTAGATATAAGACAATGCTTGCATTTCATTTTTTTTTTTTCAAATTCTACTATTTCAGTGGCTTTCCAAGGGCTACTTATGCATAAGATTGTAATTCTGCAAATCACGTGTGTCACTGAAATTCCAAAGCATGCAAATTAAAGTGCTTCCATATGGCCACCTCTGCTTTAGCACTTTGTTAATTGGTAGAGGAAGGGGTCTAGCTGGACCTGTTTTTTCCATATGAACATCCACCTGTTGAATGATTGTCTTCATCTCCATTACTTTGGCATCGTCATGCTTTGCTCTGGCATTTATCTGATTGTGAAAAATGCTTCTTTATAGGTTTGGTCATTATACTTGTTTCTTTTTGATTACCAGCTTACAAGCTGATCCGTGTTAAGAAGCTTCTATAATATTTATTGTAATACAGAGTAAATCAATATCTGTGCAATGGAATGAGAATATATGAATTAAGGTTGTGAATTATAGTGGTGTCTCTGATGTTGGTTAGTGTTTCTGGAGTCTGGCCTTTCACAAGGTTAGGATGATGCTGACTAACAAGAGTATAAAAGATGTAAAAGAGCTGGTTCATGTAATTTTTCTTTACCTGGACTCCCAGGTAAAGAGACCTGTTTGCGGTTCACGTCACTTTTTAACAGGGTACAGCGGGGTGCTTTATACTAACATATCTAAAGCCCACTGTGTAAGCAGTTTATTTTTTATTTATCTCGGACCTGGGGGGAATACTCCATTTCCACCCCCTATTGATTAAAAAGCTTCCATGTTTACATTTGTACAAAAACCATCAAGACACAAGTGAGAGCATTAATTTCTAAAAGCCAAGTATGACAGTGTTAAGGTACTTTATTCTTCTGCCCTACAGACTAATGGCAATGAAAACTAAAAAGCATTGGCATGCTTACATACTAGTGTGGAGAGAGCTGACTGTGATTTAACTTAGCTGGAGCTACCTTATCAGATATAATAATAATAATAAGTAAATACCTGGTTTTATCCAGTTACCTAGAAAGGAACTTTGTGCCACTTTTCAAAGCTTGCTCATGGCTCTGCTTTTCACATAGTTACATCTGCTGACTTGTGTGGCAAAGTGGGTTTACTGCTTCTTATTGCTCGGGACCCTGGAAACCAGTTCACCAAAGACAGCCAGCTCAGGCCTGTGCATCCCCGTCGTGAGGTTTTTGTAACCTTACTGAAGGGACTGTGTTGGGATTGTTGAAAACCATGCTCTTCTGTTTCCTTTGGTGCAGTTACCTGTATTGCATCCATCATGACATCTCGTGTTATAAACACCAGTGGTGTTCCTGCCATGTTCCCAAGAAAAAAACTGGTGTAAGGGAATAGAGGAACTATTTACGTGAATAATTCATTAACATGATGTATTTTTGTTAGCAAAGGCAAAACTGTAGAAGTTCACCTATATTTGGAATGTGAGGACATGGCTAGTGACATCTAGCATTTTCTTCAGCCTTGGATCAGTCCTTTGACTCTTGGGCAATTTTCTCCTGGCACTGTTGTATCTGAGGAATGGATTTCTTACCCCCAAAGTGGTGGTAGTTGGTGATATTTTGGGTGGCTTGACTGCAAGTCACTTGGAGGCATTAAGAACTGGAGGGCTGTGTGATGTAACTGGTGTAGAATTGGCTTTGTGAGATCTTTGCTATTGGTGACGCTATGTGAGAAGGTGATAACACAGGTTGACTTTTAGATGCCTTTTAGGACCCGAGTTGATCACGAAGCACTAACTTTTAGGGAAAAACAGTATTGATGCATTAAATATGGCATTATGGCTTCTTAGCATGGAAAGCCATAAGGCTGTTTTTCCAGGAATGTTTTTCAGAGCAGAGTCAGTTTCTCATCTCCAGTGTCCTTCATAGCATGTACTTTTACTAGATATTCAAATAATGTGGGGAAGGATATCCCTACCCTGCTAATTTAGTCTCCAGTCTTTCAAATGCTTTCTTATATCCTCATATTTATTCATGTGAGTGGTTTGTTTGACTAGTCTGGTTGCAGAATAAGAGATGCATAAATAGTGCTTTTTGAGTTTATTGTGCAAAGCTAAGGAAGATAAGGGAAAGTATGTATATGTCTTTGCAAGCTCATTTATTTCACAGTGTACTGTACAGAACACACCAGCATGTTCTACAATGAAATTTATCCTTGTGCTGCTGGTGGTACAGAGGAGTGAATAAAATACATTTGTTATAACATAATAAACCACATTAACACCAAATAAAATAGCATAGGGTTCTTGTTATAGATACTGTGGCTGCAATATAACCCAGGGCAATATCTGAGTCAGTAACATTTATTATTAAGCGTAATTTTTGTGCTGCTTTGAAAGCGACAAACATTTGACATGTTCAGTTAATAGGTTTAATTAAAATTCAAGATTAATTACGAAGATGAGTAACTCTCCTTCATTACCTTGTAGGAACAGAAGATACTTATGTTTTGAGAAAGAAAAGATGATTAACCCAGTAACATGTATCAGAAGAATTGCAAATACTTCCTTTACAGGAGCAGAGATCATAAATATTAAATTCTGCCTCCCCCAGCAAAGAGGGAATGAGATTCAAAGCAAATTGGGTTTGCAGAACTGCTGGATTTCAAAAAAGTGATTTTAAAATAACCGTAAGTGCACTTGTCGAAGAGGTGAACTGTTGTTTCAGACAGATCAGAGCTGATTAGAACAGGGGAAGGTGTTGGAATCTTACTCTAACTTTCAACAGGTTATTGAAGCATAACTCGGATGTAAAACACTGGGTGTGGGATTGGTTCCCTGGGTTTAAGTTTTGAATAATCCTGCGATGGTCATGTAAAAAACTTGAAAGAGGATAGACGACTATCCTCATTTCTTCCACCACTTCCAAGAAAGTGGCAACACCTACTGATGCATTGTAATACATTATATTTATAGGTCAATTTAGCAGCTTTTTCTATTAAATTTTGTCAGGCTCTGTGATTTATATGATATTTGTTCAACATGCTCGTAGCAGATATGACTGGTAATTTGAAAAATGAAATGCGTTAACCTCTGAGTTAAGCTAATGATAAAGTTGAATTAGGCTAATAACAGTTTAAAGCGGCCATATGTTTCCTTTCAACTTTGTAGACTTTCCATCTTAGATGTGCTTTAGCCTTGTATAAAAATACAGAACATTATTTCTTTGTAAGTACAGCATGTTGTTCTGAAGGGTCACCTCCAGGTCTTCAACTTACAAGTAGGAGAAAAAGGATTTTGTTTTTAGTATGTTCAGAAATTCCAGTTTTTGAAAGATGTCTCCTTCTCATATTTTCTGTGTCAGTCATTGCTATTTAGCTTAGATTTTTAATCAATTGCCAGATCTCATCACTGGTTTAAAACAAATAGTATAATTGTTTCATCTCTGCAGCCTTTTTTGTTGAGGCCTTTCAATTAGCTCAAAATAAGCTACAAACACTGCAACTCTCATACCATTTTATGCATTTGATGTGAAAGCATGGCATTGCTGTACCTGTCGTACAAAGAAACTCTTGAAACTCATCTGATACAAGTACGTTTTGGCCAACGTTCAACACCTTCCTATCAAATTTGACAAGGAGGTTCAGCTTTCCAAAGCTGCCCTTGCTTCAGTGATATCTTAGCTGTTTGGTGTGTCCAGTCTGCTGTGTGCTGCAAATTATTTTAAATGTAAAATACTATTGAGTGCCTTTTTAAAAAATGGAGTTCTATTTTTTTGCTCATAAATATTGGAATTCAGTTTTTAGGAGTGACATTTGTGTCAGTGTCATGCCTTGAAGGTCACAGCTTGTGTAATCATGGCTCATCCTTGCTATTCTTTTTATCCCACCTTTCCCACTTGTGTATCCCACCAGTTTACGTACAAATTCCTAGGGCAACCCAGATTAGGGGGTTCCTTTAGACCTTGCTTCATCCATGACAGTAGAAGTATATGTCTGGCAATGTGGAATTCTTAGTGGAGCTACTAGACTGGAAGAGGGCAAGGTGCAGATCTGAAATGGGCTCTTTTATTCTACAGGTTAAGAAATTCTTGTGTCAATTAGGAAGGCTGTCCCTGCTGGTGACTCCTTGAACTGCTGTACGAGTCTCCAGGTGTAGAAGTCAAGTGTTTTGTGTCACTCCAAATAAGCAGTAATGACTAGGAAAAGTAGAAATCTTAGAACATCCCTCCCCTTCTTCTCTTTCCAATAATGAATTTATATACAAAATTAGTCTTCTTTTCATTGTCTTGATTAACAGCCAATTTTGTGTTTTTATCCCCAGTAGTTTTGCATGCAAATTTTTATATGCGGATCTGGATGTGCTCGCTATGTTCAGCATGGTCACCAGCACCCAGAGTCTAAAGCGTGTGGTCATGAGGATTGGCTGTGATTTCTGGTAGAGAGGCCACAGAACATAATTAAATTCCCACAGCAAAAAAATTTGCCTCTGTTAGCTGACTCATCTAACGCCTAGAGGTAACCCTTAAAATCACACATATTTGTGCTGTGTAAATGGTGCTTGTCAAAATGCTTGTATGTGGGATGTGGGGTTTTTTCTGAGGACAAGATTACTGTTTGGGCACATTAGCAGAGAGCTGCGCTTTGCCAGAGGCAGTGCAATAAACTTCCGGATCTTGACTGTCACAGCAGAGGTACCGGTCTAGGGTGAATTTAGATTGCCTCTCAACACGTGGCTGTGAGATCAGATTGGAAGAGCCCAGGAAAATCTTTTGAGTGGAGCATATCAGTCATCCCACACATCCAAATGTGTTTGCATCTCACATAAAAATGTCCTGTAACGTTAAGCGGTGACTACAGCATATTTCTTGGGTAAGCCGTTGCCTGGTGGCATGTGGTAGATTTGAATAAAATAAAGATTGTCTGCAGCACAAATAAAACCAAAATGGAAATCCCTTTGTTGGAGACAGCTGTGCTGCAAGTTCTTTAGAGATGTTGTGTGCTATTGTTCCCACTTCTTTTTGATTCACATCATTTCCCTTGGTATCCTGGATCTGCTCAGGCTATCTCGAATGGTTTTGCAGCTTTTTGCCAGCAACGATTTGGAAATCTGCTCAGTGACAGTGACTCTGCACCGGGATCCTTCAGCCAAAATGGAAAATCCAATGGATCTACTCTCTCAGGCCAAAAAAACTTGCTGTTGTTTTCTTGAAAAACGTAGGTCCTAGCCTTGCATCATGGCAAGATACCAGTTTAAGAAAATGTAGACTGCCAGCCTATACAGGATCACCTCGTTAGCTTCATTGCGACCTTCCCAATCCAGATGGTGAAAATGTTCTTATAGAAGATTCAACACTTTCTGGAACCTTGGTAGAAACTGCCTTCTCAGTGTCTTTCAATACAAGGCCAATCTTGTGGCTCATGGGATCGTTATTGCTGTTCTGGTTTACTTTAGGATCTGAAGAAGAGCTTTAGATGCCTGTATCAACTAGTTATGGTAGTTGGTCTAACAAAAGTGATTACCTCTTCTAGAAAACTTGCCCACATCAGAAAAATTATTTACCCTTAAGGTTGAGAGAGGCCCAGCTTTGCTGGAAGCTGTCATCTGGTGCTGGAAGGTCAGTGGGAGTTAAAAAAAAAAATGAAAAATATGGAGTTCTTCATCTGCAGATGTGTAATTTACTACATTTTGGGGAAGAAATAGAAAACTAATGTTTTCCAGTGTAGACAATGCTAGGCTGAATAGGGGAGATTGCAGGGTCACGTGATTAAAGACAAATGTTTGAGTGGGATGACAAATCGTAGCTTTTATGCATTGTTTTACTGTCGATATTTTTTGTGTTAGGTTACAAACACATTTAAAACCTGAGCATGTTTGGATCTTTTTCGATGTGCCTTGAAACACAGAGCTAAGCTGCATTTCAGGCTTTGCAATGCGTAGTCCAGAAAATTGGCTACTATGACAGATGGCGTTGAGATATGCTTTTAGCTCTGAGGATTTCTTAGAACGTAGCACAGAGAAAGTTTTCAGCGAGGGAAGGAGCTCATCCCTTTTACATTTGAAAAGTTTGCGGTCTAGCAGCAAATAAAAAAAAAAAACCTATTGGTCTGTGCATTTCCGTCCCTCGAAAGGGCGTCTAGAGGGACCTCTTCCATATTTATTCTTCATTTTTCCTTGGAAGACACTGGAAAATAAAAGTGTTTATCCAATTTGGGTTATGGTAGATTTTTCTTAGTAAGATTTTATATACTTCCTCAGGAAGGTTTGGCCCACAAAAAGTCAGATCATACCTCCCTTAAAACTGTTAGTAGGGAGATAGGAGAAGATCCCAGCTTCTCAGAATTTAGGCAGGGATGTGAAGGCACATTGAGAAGAAAGTGGGTTTTAATGTATTTTCTAGTCAGAGTGATCTGAATTTTTCAGAACTGAGATGCTCGTCTGCCACTTTTGTTCTCTGTCTGGTGCCTACCTATAAATAAAAAGCCATTGTCTACATTTTCCTGCTGAACTTCTCAGTAGTACTCCCCTATGTATGAGCCGGTGGGATGTCAGATCTCAAAGTCTCACCCTTCGCCTCCTGTATTTCCATGGAGCAGGTCTAAGGCCTTTATACAAATCAGAAGTAGATGCCCATAAGTTACACTGAAAAAGAAATGTTCTCATAGAGCACTTAAATATTTCTCTTCTCTTCAGCTTTTTGGCATGTAGAAAGAATAACCATACCAAAATCTGTTTTAGGTGAGACCAGAGGTCCCACCCTAACCCAGTATCCTTTTTCTGACAGTGGCCAGTAGCATGAGTCTTTTTTAGGGAATAAAATGTCGAGTCTAAAATAAAACTTTCCCAAATTTGTGCTCTTCTAGTTTTGGAAAACCGCATCCTAGGCACTTTTTAAGCCAGAGGTTGTGTGCTCAGCTTTGTGTTTATTAGGTCATGCTGAACTTTCTTTGATGGATTTATCTAATTAGTCTTTGAAACCACTTGTACTTTCAGTGCCTATATCACAGTGAGTAATTTTTTATGCATGTTTTATAGCAGCTTAAAGGACCTCCTACGATTACCTACAGGGTTTTTTTTGTCTACCGTAAATCCTTTTCTAAGTGCATAAATCCAATTAGTATAGCTTTTATTCTATCTGTTGACATTTTGGTAAACATTTCTGCATCAACATTTTTATCAACAGGTTTATATAACAAGCCATTATTCCAGTTTCTAAGTAAAACTGTCCTTTCTTAATTGTGAGAGAAGGAAATATTTTTACTTTGCCGAATTTTATAACAGAAACCTACTAACAAAGATTTAAAGCTCTTTTAAAGCATGTAAAATTCAGATATGAACTCATATATAATTGGATTATCCCGCCTCATCCTCTCATCTTCTTTTTCTTACTGAAGCTGGTGTCAATCCACAGGATGGTTGGTTGTCTTTTGTGTAAAGGAGATGTATCTGTTCCACATAATCCGTTATAAAACGTGTCCAAAAACTTCTACTGTTTATTCTGAACTAGTTATCAGATATTTCCTGCTATTCCTAATGAACTGACTAGCCTCATTGTCCCTTTTTTCCTTCAGCTTAGCATCCTATTATTTTCTCTACATTGTCTTCTGCTCTTAAAGAGACGTCGTTTCTCTCTTGCTTCTCTGTTTTCTTTAAAAAGTTTTAGATCTGCTTGTGCTTTAATTCCAGGGCTAATGAAATTTTTGTCAGATAGCATTCAGTCCTTGTTTTTTAGGATTGGAAGGTTTATCAATCAAGGGTGCTTTTCGTCATGGCCATGCTGGTATCCAGTTGTGGGTTTTATGTGTTTCTTCTTTATCTTTTTCTCTTAGTTCTGAAAAACCTGTTCATAACTTTTAAGGGGCACCAAATAAAAGTGTGCCGCATCTCTAAGAATATTACTTGGTTTTTATTTCCAGCCTCTTCACCCTAAATTGGTGGGTGATCTTCCATCTACAGCATTCGCTGTATTTCTTACCAGCCAGAAGGGAATAAAGGGCTTGCTTTAATATTTAATAGGATCTCTCCTCTGGAAGCCTTATAACTGTATGTTATTCTTTCATGCTTTTCTTATCCTCCATGTTCTCTGTAGGGGACCTTTTTTTTTTTTAAATAATGATCTTTATTTTACTAGTCTTGTCTTAGTTGTAGCTTTTAAAATGCATTGAGCTTAGAGACTGTACTTCCAGTTCCTCCTGTCTCTTTGATTCAATTTTGGAGGTAGGATTTCTGATCTCAGCTCGTCGGGGACCTCTCTCCTCACAGAGCCTGTTTTATGTCTCTTCTTTTCTCTTCTGCATATTCTGTTTCCCACTTGAGCAACCAGATTTTATTTGCCAGATTCCATGTGGTATCCAGAGCTGTGATCCTCCCTGGGAATTTCTTTCGGGAAATAGCACTTGTAATTGCTCCGTTCCATAAGTATCTGTCTCACAACCAGGGGAGTAAAGGTGGGGAGTGAACAGGGAGTGGTATTTTTGGAAGATTTTGACATCTGCCCCTTCAAACTCTAGTGTCAAGCAGTGTCACTGTAGGCTCCTGGTCTCTTTGTGTTTCTTTTTTTTTTTTTTTATAAATTTGCAAGTTTAGCGTAAAGGTGAATTCAGAAATTAAAAAACTCTTTGGATGCTACTGACAGTTGGTGCTATTATGAAGGCTGTAAAAGATGAACCAGAGAGCGTGTGTCTTATGGATTTTAAAGTACCTGAGCTTGCTTTTAAATTGCCAAGCCGTGTTGCCAATGTTCCTTAATATCAATCCCAAATGCCAGAAGAAAAAGCCCAAAGGAAATATTAAAAGTGATCCAGGTAACGATTTCTGCAAAGCAGAAAAATAGGAAGAGTTTTTCGAAACTGAAGTTTGTTCTTGTTATAAAACACTAGTTTTAAGATTGTAACATGTTAAATGTTTCCCCTTTTTTATATAAATCAATCTGTCTGGAAATTCTTGAGCTCTTCCTGTAATGAAAAGTCTGCAGTTTCAACCGTGGAAGACTGATGGAGGATAACAGAGGAGCAATAAGAACAGAAGTGAGGAGAAAATAAACGCTGTGGCTTTGGTGGCTTAAAGAATGAGCAAAGGGCCACAATAAGAAATGAAATTCAAGAGACAAGGCAAGGATCGCTGCAGAGCTGAGAACATGCACGTGCTGTTGTTAGACGTGACATCTTGGGCGGGAGAGGAGGACTCCGTACAGTAAAAGCTTATGTACCTGGGGAGAAAGGGAAGGATGTTTCCAGACTATCAGACTAGGAAGATAATTTTAGCAGCTGTGATTTGAACAGGCTGGAAAGGAAGGAAGCGTGTGGGAATTGGATCCCAGGTAGGAAGGAGTCACAGTAATTAAGGCAGGAGATGATCAGGGCAAGGATGAATGATTTAGCTGGGCTGGTAGGAAAAGTGTTTGATATTCGGTAAATTGCAAAGCAGGGAAGCGATGTGACCTGCTGAGCATCCAGATGCCGCGCTGAGGGCAAAGCGAGCAGCAGAGCGGATGGTGGTGTTGCAAGGCTGCTTGAGCACGAGGTTGGGAGCGGTGTTCCCGGTCGTGGAAAGAGGAGGTGTGGGATGAGAAAGAATTCACCCGTTGCTAGTGTGTGATGTGCCCTCCTGGCTCTGAGGTCTGGGGGCTGCGCTGGGAGACCGCGCGGCGAAGTTGTGTTGAATTGGCACGTTAGCTGCACAGCCGTTGCTGCTAGCTCGTGAATGGAGTGCGCTTGTAGGCAAGGGAAGAAACATGGAGGGGAAACCTCATGCACGCAGACATTTTGCGGGTGGGAGAGTGAAATGAGAGAGATACTGAGCAAACGCTCGGAGAGGAGGTTAAAGTTTACCAAAACTTAGAGTTACGCTATCACCCCATGCTGCAGCAAAGAAAGAAGCTTTTTAGTGGCATCCAATACTATTTACTCCAGCAGGTTTTGATTTTTTTAACAAAGTAACCGTATGCTGTGGTTTCAGCTGGAGGGAAGTGACATATGGTGTTGTTTAATAATTGAATTTATTTTGGAGCATCATGTAACATAATTGCCCTGGAAGTACTGTACATACTGCTTAGCTGCCTCTGAGAATGAAGAACAGTGCTCGTTTCTTGCCTGCAACTGTACTATTGTGCTGGTAGATAGCTGTGAACATCAACAAGTCAAATAAGTGATGTTAAATGATAGAAGCGATTCTAGAACCACTTATATCTGGGGAGGTGAGGGATTTTTCCTGGTTTTCACTCTGCTTTTCTTGTCAGCCATGATGAGATGAAGTTAAGGCACCTGATTGTCACCAGCTGCACACGCAGTAAATACATGCCCAAGCTCTTTTTATTCTTGACTCCTCTTTGTTCATTAATGCTTTTACCTGTGAAAATAGATGGGGGGAAAACTGATGTTTAGTGCACTTGTCCTTCCCTTATCTACAGTTTCTTCAGAGTGAGTTTTTGGTTAGGTTCCTTTTGCCCTAGTGTCCTCCTTTTAACGGGGCTGGGAAATGGGAGCACGGAGGAAGGCATTCGTAGAGCTGTCTTGGGCAGCCCTTGCGGTGGCAGAAACGCTCTCCCAGCACGGCTCATGCCCCCTGCTTTATCTGCCATTAAAGCACCCTGTGCAATGGGGAGAATCTTCCCCTTTATTCCCAAAAGGAGTAAAATGTCTGAGAGCATCGGCACTCTTCCTAGTGCGAGTCCCTGGTGGTATTTTTTTTTGGTCCTGGAAGAAGAAACTTTTGTTCTAATTGGATTGTGCTAGTGTGTTATTTATGAATATATTTTTAAAAATCTTCATTCTCTCTCTTCATAAGATTGAACGTGAGCCAGAAACAGCAGGATTGATATTCTGCCTTGGTTAGATATAAATTTTTTATCATATTAGCAATTTTGTTGTCATACTGGTTTTCACTTTCATTAGTACAAAGCGTTCAGATGTTTATTTTCCTTTTGAGTTATCTGAAATAAATTTTAATTTAATAAATGCAAATAGCTGCATAAAAACAACATTAGGACTGAGGGGGAAGAAAAATAAGAAATAATATAGAGGTAAAGAATCTAGTTTCTCTCCTTCTCCCACTCCCACAGGGTCCCAGAATAGGCATTCCCATTGCAGACTTGGCTTTTTTTTTTTGCCATGCAAGAAATTTCCCTGTGGAAGTGACCACACTGCAGTTCTTCCTCACACTGCTCTGAACCAAGCAGGGATGTTATGCAGTTTGTCAAACGGTTTCCCACTCTCTTGGTTTTGTGCTTTATTTATTATAGTATAGCATAGTATTTATTTTATTGTATTATCTATTTTTAATGCTTTTAACTGCAGAAAATAACTCAATCCGTAGCCTTCTACATCATGATCAGGTCCATAGGTCCTTAAAAAGGTAAATCAACTTTTTTAGGGACCATAGTGGAGCAAGTTACGTTGCTTCTACAGTCAAATTTGGGTCTTTAGAGCCTCCGTTATTTCTTCTAGTACTCCTGGCTGCTAGTTTTTCTTCATTCAGAGGGAAATTCCTAACTATATTTGAAACCATGAAATAATTATTTCTGGGTAGCGATTTGGCTCCATAATGTGTTTTTCCAGTTCTGAATTATATCTGCAACTGCACTTATTTTGGGGGAAGACAATCCTTTTACTGAACTCTCTCAGGAAAGTGTTTTTACCAGCAGATGTTTCAGGAAAGAAAGCCAGAAAATCAAAGGCATCAGTCTCTTCGTCCATTATGAGCCCATTACCCCTGTGTTACAATGGGTTATTTTAGCTTTTTGGCTGATAAAAGAGGCAAGTAAAAGAACTAGAGTAGCTGGCTCCCACCGAGGAATCACCCCTTCTGTCCTTCCCTTCCATTTCCTTCAAGAAAAAATGAGAAGGACAATATGAAGGATAGTATCTATATCTGTAAAGATGTCACCAGCAGTTCTTCTAGGCATGGCTGGTGGTCAGTGACACACCATACACGTCATCAGTCTTAGAGAGTGGAATAACTAGGAACTGCTTCCAATGACGCTGTGGATGAGGCTATACAGCTTTGGGGAGGAGGAGGGTTTAACCATGTGTACGTGAGACTTGCCATGGCTCTTACCTGCCTGGTGGATTTTATTTGTTTATACAAATTTAGTGTTTGAGGCTGTCGGAGCTCCTTTAGGAAGCTGAATCTCCAGCATCTTCCAGGAGAGATTCATGTGTGACCTCTTGGAAAGGGAAGACCGTAAACTTAATCTCCAGACTCCCTGACGGGGAGATTCATGACCAAACGCAAATGACTGGAGTTTCAGTAGGAGAAATGAATGAAATTATATGTCCTGGGAAGTACAAGAGGTCAGAGAAGAAGAAGATATAATGTTACCTGTTGGTTATAATGTCTATGAATCAGGGACAAACTCTCAAAGGAAACATTCATAAATCTGAACTAGTTACCCTGCTCGATTTATTTTAAGCCGAACTGACGGGTTGGTGGTTGGCCTCTTTGCATCACGAACGGCAGCAAGGTCCCTTCTCTCCACTTGATGTATTGGAACCTGAAATCTCGGATTGTCATTGCAGAAAT
This sequence comes from Burhinus bistriatus, assembly GCA_013397275.1. Classification (NCBI taxonomy): domain Eukaryota; kingdom Metazoa; phylum Chordata; class Aves; order Charadriiformes; family Burhinidae; genus Burhinus; species Burhinus bistriatus. The sequence continues at coordinate 23,491 of VYXH01011338.1, read as the reverse complement.
GGTAAATGTTTCTGCGTGTTATTTTCCCACTGATCTGCATGGCTTTATGAACGCCATGAAAGAGGAAACACAGTGCATATAATTTCTTACTTCCTTACCTGCCTAGAGCTTGCACGGCAGGTTAACATCACATTGTGGTCTTTGATGATGCTACATTATGACAGGCTGTTGTTTCCCTACCCTTTCTACCCAACAACAACCAAAAACCACCCTAAAAAACACCTCAAAACCAATCCACCATTTGACATCAAAGAAGCCCAAAGGAGGGTTATTGGATCAAAGACTATAGGCTGTAGAAATAAACAAACAAATCAACAAATTTATTCCATTCAAAACAGCGTTTGTGATTTGAGTAGCTAAGAAGAAAGTAAATAATAGCCTTGTGTTCATTTGAGAGACTTCTCATTTGTTTGTATAAGCATCCAAGAATAATGATATATATTTTTTTAATTAACTCAGGTAATATTCCATGAAAGGAAGATGTATTCAAACAGAAACAATGAGGAGAAGATTCATGGTACTTGATGTCAATGTCTGTACCTAATCCTGTTGTTTTAGGCTGCCTTTGTACCAGAGTGATAGTAATAGGCACTTTCAAGGTTGGAGTTGTTTGGCCTATATAGTCATCTGGGTCAGGACCAAAGAATGCCTGTGTCTCCTCACTGACCTTGAAGGGAGCATAGTGAGGTGTAAAACTGGTGAAAACCAGCTACATTTGCTCAGTTAAATTCTGCCTTAATTAGTTCCTGTATTAAGGAACTACAGTTTTTTTCTAGCTCTGTGAGTTATAGAATACAACCTTGGAACAGCTCCAACCATACAGCATGCTTTGGTATGACATAATGATAAAATCTTTATAGTTATTAAGAAGTCAAGCAAAGTTTGCGCTAAGTACCAATCCAAATGTTGCTTTACATCCTGCTAACAGTCATTGGCATGTATGCCATGCCAGAGCGATACGAGTATATAGATATTTAAATGTTAAAGGAAATATGGAAGCACTGTGCATATAAGCTATAAATGAGATAAGACTGGTAATAGCAAAAGGCAATATAATTTGAAGAAATCTATTTAAATAGTTGCTTTGTAAATTAAAATAATTTGGGGAATGTTTATTGTCACAGGTGAATTTCACAATGGAATTTGCTTCAAGGAAATGTGGAACACTGTAATATTCCCCAGTGCATCTGAGGGCAGGATTTAAGGGACACACAGTTAGATTACTAAACACTGGCATGTGAACAAACCCTTGATTCGCCCTTCACCATGTGAACAAACCCTTGATTAGGAACAGCAGAATGCACATTGATTTCATAAAGTTATCTCAAAACTCCAGCATGTTGCATTTAAAGGCTGAGAGTGATGATCAGAGGGCTGGAACACCTCTGCAATGAGAACATGCCGAGAGAGTTGGGGTTGTTCAGCCTGGAGAGGAGAAGGCTCAGGGGAGACCATATAGCCCCTTCCAGTACCTAAAGGGGGCCTACAGGAAAGATGGGGAGGAACTCGTAATCAGGGAGTGAAGTGATAGGACAAGGGGTAATGGTTTTAAACTGGAAGAGGGCAGATTTAGATTAGATATTAGGAAAGAATTCTTTACTCAGAGAGTGGTGAGACACTGGCCCAGGTTGCCCAGGGAAGTAGTGGAGGCCCCATCCCTGGAGGTGTTCAAGGCCAGGTTGGATGGGGCTTTGAGCAACCTGGTTTAGTGGGAGGTGTCCCTGCCCATGGCAGGGGGGTTGGAACTAGATGATCTTTAAGGTCCCTTCCAACTCTAACCATTCTGTGATGCTATGATATTTGAAGGATACAGGTTAGTTCTATTGGATCAGACCCAAGCCAGATGGGTTGTTTAATACCCAAAATTGAGAGGAGGAAAAGATTTTGAGTGTCTTGAAATCTGAGAGCACAATTGCTGCAGTTTGCCCAGGGAATATTAAAACACTAATTTGTTTGCTGAAAATGTGAAAGTAAATGAAACTGGCTGCTAAACTGTTGATGTTTGTTTGCTTTTCTTTGTCCCCTTGAGGTTTGATCTTTGGAGATGTCGATGTTATTGCAGGTTTGAAGTTGAGTAACTTTCTTTGTTATAGTTTATTTTAAACTGTGTCCCAGAAATTAGATGCTACACAGAGAAAGAGAGATAATTTCCAAAACAAATGAGGTCTCCTGAGTTGAAGCCTCTGTTGACATCCTGGTAGGGCTCTTTCTAGAGTATTGCAAAAGGTTGCTGCAATGTATGATATTGAATTTCTATAAATTCAGTAAGTAACAATTTTGCTTTTGGTTCCTCTGTAATGCCTACTGCCCATTGTTACAACTCCGCTTTCTGCATTCTGTGCTGTGCATTTTTATATGATGCAAAGAAATGTAATTAAGGGCAAAAGGAAAAGGAAAATGGTTCCTGTTAGGAAGCCATTTGGTTGAGGCGTGCTGTGTGGCAGGTCTTCTCGCAAGAGAGGTGGTGGTTGACCCATCACTGCAGGGCCTTTGTGGCTATTTAGGAAAAAAACATAGGAAAATACAGACCAACCCTTTTCTGTTTCATATGCTTGAACTCCTCAGCCTACTTCCTACCCCAAAATGAAATATTCAGCTAAAACTGTCTTGGCCTCATAAATTCCTTCTCTTACTTCCAGCTGAGTGCTCAGCCTGAAATTCTTTCACCTCTCTCACTAGGCAGAATATTATCTTACATGACACATCTGGCCGCTAGACAATTCAAGTAAAATAGCATATGAAATTACGGATCCAGGAAATTATTAAAAAAAGCCACAAAATCAACAACCACCTTAATCCCCTCTGTTCTATGCATTTAGCACTGATCAAGTGGTAAAGCATATGTGAAAATAGACTATTCCTACCAAGGGAAGTATTACAATTAAACCAAAGATGTGAAAGAAAGCATACCTGAGGTAAGGGATTACTTGGATTTCAAAGTACTGTCTGTTTTTGAACAGCTTATGTGAAATTTGAGGTGAGTTCATTAGCAGCTTCCAAATGGACTGCACGTCTGCAGTATTCAGGTCTCCCTTCTGTGGGTTTCTGCGTGTTCTTGTGGCTGTAGGAAGGATTCTTGCACATGTTGAGTGAGCAGTTGTGTGATTTAATAGAGCATTTTTCTCCTTAATCCCTAAGATTTTTTTTCCTCAGGAGTTAGCGTGTGTCTGAGTTTTACTGGGCTTAAAATTGCTCTCCTTTAAAGGTTCACTTGGTCAACAGCCCCTGCAACGTATACCAACTGTAAAGTGTTCACTGTGAATAACGGCCTCCTTCCAGCAACCTAAAATAGCGCTGCTTTTCTGTCCGTGGCTATGAATCCTGGTGAGGATTTTGAAAAGCCAGCTGCTAGGCGTAGATATAAATCGTTCTTATTTGACAATGAAAATCCCATTGGTGTCTTCAAGCTAGACTGTATTTCCATGTGTCTGTCTCTAAAATAGGGAAATAGTTTTAGTTGTAATATTAGGAAATTAATATTTTTTTTTACTTTAAAGGAGAAGAAAAATAAGGAGAAACCTAAAATAAAGTATCTGATTTTTGAAAGAGTAAAGTTAGTAAGTGCTAATGTGGGAAAGTAAATTAGAAAATATGATCCATGAAAAATGGCAAAATTACTTATTTATTTTCCCAAACTCCTAATAAGTTATTAGCTTTTATTTCTGCTAGCACAGAACCTATAAATCCTGGTAATCCTGCTGACTAACTGGTGCATTGCGAGCAACAGGACACAACAGGAGACCGTGTTCAGAAATAACCGTCTGTGTAAAAGATGAAAGAAAACAACTGAATGAGCTGGGGAGGGTTCGAGAAGACAAGGAGATGCTGTGGTTCCCCGCGACGGGCAGTCATCTCTCACATGTCAACAGCATTACCCTTGTGAAGCCTTTGTGGGCATCGCACCAAGGAGGTGCTTGAAGGAGAGAGTAAAGCAACGTAACTCTTCCGAGAGCCAATGGTCAGCATGAGCAACAGCTTGAAAAAAAGCTTGATTTAAAATCAAACGGATGGGCGATGGATGTTCTCGCGTGCCTGCTAGAGGTGAGCACAGCCATCCAGCGCAGAACGAGAGAGGAAAAGACACGGGAGGACAGACCGCGGGAGAGACTGAGAGCAACACAATGTGGCAGGCATTACATTTCTTTCCTTCTTATGTGATGGCATGAAGTCAGAATTCATTACAGCCTTTTTATAGGTACGGTAGCAACACCATATGGAATATTTCTGTCTTCGCCGTGGCCACATGATAGTCGCTGACGAACACCATGTGTATTCAGTACGTAGTCTATGGCACTGAAACTTTAGATCTGCGTGGAAGGGATATACACACAGAATTAAATGTATCTAGTAGCCAACCAGTATCTAGTAAATTGCATTCTTCTTACTACTCAGAGGAGTACACAAGCAATTATTTCCTGAGGAGGAGCGTGTTGGGTTGATCTTGGCTGACTGCCCCCCCAGGCACTCTCTTACCCCCCACCTCCACAGGACAGGGGAGAGAAAATAAGAGAGAATGATCATGGGTTGAAATAAAGACAGGGAGATCATTCACCAGTTACCATGACAGGCAAAGGAGACTCAACTTGGGCAAAAANCTCCTCCTCCGCCCTGGGGCTGCCTCTGCTGCTGCTCCCTCCTGGCCTTCCTCCTCCTGGGCCTGGGCCGCCTTCGGCCCTGGCTGAACCCTGTTTTCCCCCCGGCGCCCCCAGCTTGGCTGAGGGGCTCAGCTGTGTCCTGCGGTGGGGCCCTTGGAGCCGGCTGGCACCGGCTGGCACCGGCTGTGTCCGGCACGGGGCAGCCCCGGCCGCTCCCCACAGAGGCCGCCCGGCAGCCCCACTGCCAGTGTCTGGGCATGGAGGGGTCCTAATTATATCCAGAGTTTTAACATTATTTCATAATTGGACATTGCTGATATTTTGCTAAATAAAGATGGCACAAAAGACAGGGTTTTCTACCTCCATGTTTACCTGTGGGAACGTGGAGATTTTCAGAGCAGGACATTGTCAGCATCCCCTCACATGTGTTTTGTCCATGGAGGGATGAATATGAGAGCTTCTAATTACTCTAATTTGAGGAGAGGCTACTGAACAGCATAATGTTAAGCTACAGAATGGGTTTTCTTTCTGATTGTACTATTTATTTATTTTTGGTATGTGATAGCAAGCTCCTTCAGTAAAATTTGTTTACTAAGTGAGAGCGAGCAGGCCACATTGCCACAGTCTTATTAACAGATATCTGCGACTTCCAAAAACCCATATATTTCATGTGCTGCTTCTTAAAACAGCATGTGAGGCCCAACCTGTGGGAGATAACCACTTGTCGTCCCATCCAAAAACATCCCCTTTCCAAATACCCGTTCCCGGGAGGAGGGGAGGAAAAGAAAGTCTTTCGATATTGTCATTACGCCGGCTGTGTCAGGTGTGGTAGATCTCCCTGGTGAATCAACCTCTTCACCCTGCACAGAACTTAACAGTGTGGAGGAGCAGCCGTGGTCTAAAACTCCTGGTCTGAATTTCCTATCTCTAAATCGACAAAGGAACTGTCTGCCTAAACATCTAAAAGCTTAGGAATGTGAATAAATCAAAACATCAGTGGTGGATTTTTTGCTGCCGTTGTTGATAAATATCAAAATACTCAAATTCTACCGAACCCGGGAGTGTTTGCAGTTCTTCATCACGTGAAGCCCGTTTCAAAGCGTGAGATAAAATAAGAACGTTGATGCAATCTCGGTGCAGATTGCAGATCTGGGGCTGAAACCATTTCCATTTTCAGTTTAGCTAATTGGTTTCCAATTGCCTCTTTCATTTCACTGCACCCAAATGCTCATTTTCAAATCTGGAAGCAACTGCATTGCTAACTCTATAAAACAGAAATATTTTTTCTCAGCTTGTTGGTTGTCTGAAACATTTTTCTGGTATCACTGAACTTAGAGCTACTTATGACACCGATAACTAGAGTTACTTGATTTACATCGCTCCTACAAACTGTAAACTTACAAGGTTCAAATTGGTTCCTACTCTGTTGGTTCTCTACTCTACTCCATGTCATGAAATAAGTTCATCGCTTGGAACTACCATTAAGACAGGACAAGTACCTTGATGTCAGAAATATTTTAGATTTAAAAGAAGTTTACATCAAGGAAAAATGTGGGTTTTGTAGGTTGTCTACACCCAAATGGCGTGGCACACATGTACATCAGATGCGTGGCACACGTACATCAGATGTGCGTGTTCGATGCGTGCCTTTTAATCAGCTATCCCTTGCCAGCCCAGAGTGAGAATAATTTATAGATTACTTATGGTAGACCGTGGACATTTTTATTTCTTTCTTAAATGTTTGCATGCTGAGGAAGACTTGTTGATTTGGACTAGAGGTTTACTCCGCTATGTTTTCAGTTTGCCAGGCTGAGGTGGTCTCTGCCCATCCTTCATGACATACTCCGTGCCTGCTTGCCCCATTGTGCTGTGTATGAACTTCGAGAGTTCGTACTTCTTGAAGCAGTGAGTTACTGACTTCATTTTGAGTAACATCAGGGAAGATAAAATGGCATCAATTAAGCTTGATACATTTCATGTAGAAGCAAAGTTGAGCACGAGTAACATCCAAGGTGGTATTAATCACAGAAGTAAGAACAGCACTAATACAGTTTATGAGTTGAAGATTCTTAATGTTTCCCTGAAGAAACTTTTACATTTTTGTTTGCCTGATTTGTGATGCTCTCCTCTTTCATTTTAATATTCCAGTTTTCTCTTTTACATGCCTACTTGGAGAATGTCTGAGAAACCCCTTTATATTTATTTGAGCACTTAGAAGAATTAATGCTGGTTTACTCCTCTCAAAGATAATTACATTTTACAATTAGCTAAATTTTATTTTAGTTCTTCTGTCTAATTGTTCAGATGGCAGCAACACTAAAATTGCCGTGGTCTTCCATATCTCCTCTTGTCTGAGCTGACTGGGGTTCATCACAAAGAAGCCTTTGGGAAAGCATTAAGCAGCAAAATTTCATTGTTCAAAGGCAGCACACATCACGTACAGTGCATTAAATTCAGTCATTTTCCAGTTATCTTATGTAGCAACAATATGGAAATTCTGACAAAATCTGAATATGGTAATCTAAATATATATATATAAAATATGTACTCTTTGCACATTTTCAGTTGTAAGTTATTTTTATGTTTCCTTTTTTTGTAAAGTACTACTTTTGTAATAAAGATTTTAAAATGTTATGTTAAAGCTGTATAGGTTCCCAACATACGAACAGACTTTGATGTACTTACATCTTTAGACCATCACGGTTACACCAGTCCTGTTGTTATAAAGAAAATAGCTATAGTTTTGAAAAATTAGATGAGATTCAGAAATGTTCAGATGACTAGAAAAATATGTTCAAAGGACTGAGAGGGAGCTCAGTGTATTTAGTTTTAAGAAGACAAGGTTATGCGCTGTTGATTACAATCTACGCATATCTTTTTGAGGAACAGAAAACTGTTGATGGCAAGAAAAACTGGTGATGACAAAGAAAGATCCAGCAGCTGGAGACTGAAGCTAGATACATTCAGACTTGAATCGGGTGGCTCTTCTGACCAGGGAGAATAACTCACTAATGACAGGAGCACTTAGGTGAAGGGCCTTGGATTTACCATCGCTCAGCACCAATGTTTTTCTAGAAGTCGTTCCTGTGTGAACACAGATCAATTGGAGGAATCTGGTGGCGTGTGTTGTATAGGTCACACTACAAGTTCTGAGAAAACCTGGTTTCTCTCTGAGATACGGCTAACGTGGGTGGACGTGTCAGAGATGATTTTTGGACGAGAATATTTGGTTGATCTGGTGTCAGGTCTGTTCAGGGGTGTGATTGCTCTCTGAACTTAAATGTTTTGATAATAGTCCTAATGCCCTAATTCCTTTATGTGTAATAGGCAGACTGACAGGAGCAGTCACTGCCTACATCATGAGAAGAAGACGAAGTTCAGTTAGTGGGATGAAGTGTGTGTTCCTGTTCTCCTTTTCATTAGTAAGTAATATTCTTGGTATGAAATCATTGTGGCCAGCATACACTGGTAATCATTTTTCAAAGTGACTAGCTCTTCTGCTGTACTCTCAGGCACATGATTCATCCCATCGCATGACTTAGATTGAAAATAAGCATGCTACAGATTGCAGTTTTTTTCAATGCAAGCTAAATGCCGTAGGCTGAGTTTTCCAGAGGAGGTTAAAAAAGCCAATGCTTATTGATGGTTAAGAATTGTGCCTATTATTTGTCAAGACCTTTTGTAAATACAGATTTGATTTATTCATTCTATTTTATTTTCTTTCTAAATTGAGATCTCCTTCTGTACAAGTCTGCAGTGATAAAAGAGAAAGATGTAGGATTCCTTTAATTTTTTTTCATTCACACCTAATTGGAGCTAGTACAATATTGGAAGAGCATTATAAGAATTCAGACTCTTGGTTGGTTATTCATTGTTTCCATGCTAACAGGGAACCTGCTTTCCTTAAAACTTTATTGTTAATCTGCATTTAGTTTGTGTTAGTTGCTGAAAACAATCCAGATATTAGGATGCATAAAGTTGGAATGTTAAATATTTAAAAGGAAATGGTGGGAATTTAACTCACGTTTTTCTTTTGTTATGAATAGACAACCAATCAGAAGCAGAAATGTCCCTTTTGGATGTAAAAATCTTGGGAATTCTTTTTGGTAAATATCAGTGTACATGGTAGGTTTTAATGTGAATAAAAGTGACTTTAATACCTAGAGAAACAGTACTTCTGTTTCACATATGGGATGTCTAGTTTGCAAACAGAAACCTGTAGCAGTGACACACACGTGTAAATACATCGGTATTTGTGAGTGTCTGTGAATGGAGTTTAAAATGTTTTTGTATATGCATTTAATACTGCTATTTCAAATTATATTAAATGTGAAAATCATTACTGACCAATGAATTGCAATAAAATATATATTTCCTGATCTTTACTAGTCAGTGGTACATGAAATACTGTGGTTTCCATACATCGTGTCATCCGTTTAAGAATAGCTCAGATACCACTACGTTACATCCTCCAATATTGACTTTTATTAAATGTACACTTCAAAAAAAATTATAGCAGTATATTTCTACCTTCAAATCCCACATCTGGGCTAACCGTGATCAGCTGGCTACCATGGAGTGTTAAACAAGAGATCCCAACTACACTCCAGAGACAAAAGGTTGGCAAGTGGTGACTGCCTTCCAGACTTAGAGAGAAGGGAAAATAATCTATTTGTAGAGATACAGAGAAAAGAAAGAAAAGAGCACTCTGTTTTTTTAACAGCTGCTTCTCTTTTTCAATCCCTAATTCATTTTAGCAGTTACTAGCCTCCTGAAAAATCTCTTTTTTATATGTAATATATGTGTTTGCCTTATAGTCCAGGTAGAATGGTGAACCCAACAGTAGGATCCAGTAGTCATGGATATTAGACAGTATACACTGAAGTTAAAATTGATCTTTCTGGAGGAAAAATACTATAACTGTTTTTGTATTCTTAGATCTGTGCTTCTAAGTGCTAAGTCATACTGATCAGCATGGGTTTATTGCATTATTTCAACGGTGGAGATAATTAAATGAATGATGACTAAAAGAGGACATTTATATGACATTCAATTATTTAACGATGTAAACTGTCAAAGTGTTTTATTCCAAGACTCTAAAAGCTGAATTTAGAAGCCAATCCAGTGCAGTCTTTGGAATTGAATTTTTCATTAGCTTTAATGACTTTTTTCAATGGTTATTGTATGGGTCATCTGCAAGCTGCAGTAATTAAAGCACTGGTGGTAATTATAACTTACAGAAAATAACTGAAAATGAGTTTGAGTATGTCTGCTTATGCCACAGGACAACACCAAAGGCAGGTATGCATGCCTTGTTTTGAGTTAACATGCTTTCTTTTCTATGGTGGAAGCCATTGGGAAATAATTGCTCAGAAATTACCTTCCACCACATTATATTTCAGGTTTGTTGAGGTTTTTTTCTAGTTAAATTTTAAAATAAGCTCATAGTTGCTAATATCAGAAGCGTGTTTCTGTGCCAGATAACCCTCTTTCTCAGCCCTTGGACATTCTTTACATACACTTCATGCACACACGCCCAAGCATTTGACCATTAATAGACGTGTGAAAAAGAGTAGATGCCTATTTTTCCCTAGAGCCTTCATCATCCCTCACTCTTCAATCTTGCCTTTAAAGGGTATGAATATCAGAACATGATGTAAAGCTCCTTACCTCAAGGAAATTGGTGTATGTCCTTTGATTCAATGGTCTTCAGTGGTTCAGATTAATTGATGATCCTCAGCATATGTTTTAGCTTTGACCCCCAATGGTTTATTGTCGTTACAATCCTTCGTACTGGGAGACAGTCCAGTGGATAGGGTGCTACACTAAGACTCAGGAGATGTGTTTTCTCAAGTTTTTCTCTGCCCTGCTGAATGAACACAACTTTCCATGTCTGTAAAAGAAGGGGACATCTTCTCCTTTGAGGTACTTTGAGCTTGGCAATGGAAAAAAAAAAGAAAAAGAATTTTAAAAGGCTCTATTACTATTATTTACTTTGGACTTTACTGGGAAGCAATGCACCTAACATATTGCCTTAAATATACTCTTAGGTTGATTTTGGTCTCTGCTGTTTATTTATTTTGAGTTGGAACAGTCACTTAATGGTTTGTTCCTTGGTTTATGTCTGTAGACATAAAGGTCTATAGGAGAGATGATCCCACACTGCTGTGCTTCACGTATATCTTGATGGCTTGCAATTACTGAACAATTTTAAGTAGGGATGGTCATAATTAGTGCATGTTACATGCCCCTCAACATAGTGTAACGGTGCACATCAAGTGATTAAAATTGAGCAGAGTGTAGCTCCTACTAGAATAACTCTCTGTGTTTTGGGGCAAAATGTCTATTTCAGCATCAATACAGTGGCAGAAAGAAGAAAAGAAAAGAGGCTGTTTCTGGTATTATGGGCTGCTGGCCTGTTGGAGTTTTGCAGCAGAGGCCCAGAAATGAACTGTCAATTGAGTTGATAAGGTAGCCAGATTATCCTGGTTGAAGATGCTTTGACCCATGAATATGCACAGTGTTCCCTTTCAAGGGTTAACCATGAAGTGAAGTGAGAAGGTATATAACGTGCTTGTTGGATAGAGTAGGCTAAATGCAGCTTAGATTAATTTTTTTTTTTTTTTTTTGTTTTGTTTTCTTTCTAACATCTTGAAAAACAGATGAGCTCTGTGTTGTTTGTTTCATTAGTGCACAGAAGTTATAAATGCCTTAGCTTTGGGGGGGTTCCTAAGGAATTACAGTTATTGTTTTGGTTTTTTCATGGGTTTTGAATCATCTGTTAAAGTCACAGGTCCTTGCTTACAAATCAAGATCCCATATGTGAAGCAGAATTGTAATTTCTTGGATATTACTCTTATTTTTGTTCACATTTTTACAAAGCACTCTAGTCTCAGGGAAGAGTATTATTAATACTTTAGGTTTTTAATTTTTTAGTACTGTGTGGCTTCCAGAATAAGTGCAGACACTTTCCTGGGAAAGCCTGTTTTGAGTTTATAGTAAAAAGGGATTTAAAGGTTGCAGATGTTCCAACTTTGGAAGCAGGCCAGACTAGAGCTGCAAACTTGATTTTATACCCTATTAGGGTAAAGAGATTGGAGAGTTTTTTACCAAGAATACTTTACTAACAGTCTGGGCTTCACGTCGGAGAAAGTTGCCAATTAAAAAACTCCCTCCGATAATTATTTATGTATTTTGCTTCTAAAGGGCAGAAGTCACGGGCCCAAGTCGTGTTCCTGGTGATGTTATGAGGGTCTGCCCTTCATCAGCATGTGACATTGTGGTTGGGACAAGATTTTCATTCTGCCTGCGTGTCACTAAGCACCCAGGAGCCCAGCTCGGAAGATCTGACTCAGAGGAAGAGTGAATGGAGATCTTGCCTGAGGAATGACTATTTCATATAGGAATCCTTAGGATAGAAAGTGATTTGTAGTAAACGAAGGGAATTTAATTCCTCATAAAGTGCTGACAAACAATTCCCATTGGCTCACCCAGGCAGAAATTACTCCTTCTGGTCTGATCTTGTAACAGTAATGTCTCCAGACCCTTAAAAATCCTGCTTTGTGCCACTGGCAAGCTGAGGGGGGTGATTGCCGGCTTCTTTCTGCTGGTTGAGAGGGAATGGTTTGGTGCAGAGGAACATTCAGTAAAACACTTGATGCAAACTTGAGTGGCATTTCAGAAAACTGAGAAATATTTGGCAAATGGGTAAAGATATGGAAAATTGCTATTGGCCTTATGTTGCATAGATATTTTGTGAAGAAGTTTTCAAAAGGCTTAGTACCATTTTCCATCCCTCTGTTGGAAAATTCAAGTTTTGTTAAACACCAGGTTTCTTGGGACCGAGGCAGAAGAATTAAAAGGGTGGGTTGCTCATTTTTTGTTCCCTCCCCCTTCCACAGTACCAGAAGGTGAAGTTCCTTGCTTTCCTTCTGAAGTAGCTGGTGCAGAGGAAGTGTTGGACTAGGTGAGTCTTGTGTGCAGTTCAGCATAGTGATTTCCACAAACATAAACTACCATGAAATTACGTTACTGATCTATATGAATAGTTTCTGTACTTATGATGCTTTAAAAAAAGCACAATGCCCTTAACGTGTGGTTTAAACTTATGACTATTGGCTACTCTGATCCAGCAGGTAGGAGGAAGGAGCAAGCGTGATTCTTTCTACTCTAAGACATTGGAATGTAGTGGATCTGGGTCTGAGCTGTCAGCAACTGAAGGTTACGGCCCTTGGTAAGGAATCCAAGAAAGGATGAAAATACATGTCACAACATCGATATTGCTTCCAAACCTGTCCAATACTTTAAGCCTTCTAGACTCCTCCAGTGATGTATTAATGTACGTGTCATTTTGGTGGTAATAGAGAGTTTTGACAATAGCAATCCCTATTCATGTAGTGAAACGATAGGTTCCTTTAAACAGAGGATGTAAACCTAAGTGAGATTTTGGGTTTCTGAGGGGGAGATTGTTACATTTTCCCATCTTGACAAACAAGAGTTTAAGGAACCAGTTGGAAGCTCCAGTTGAGGTGTTTTTGTCTGGATAACAATAGATTCAAATCTACCTTGCAGCCTAGAGCCCCTTTTAATTTTTTTTTAACTGAATTGCTATCAGGAGGACAAAAGAGTATAAGTAGCCTTGTGGCTGGTGTCCCCAGTGGAGACTGTCTTGAGCAACCTGCCTTTGTCTAAGTTGTGAACTTAGTCCACCTTTGAGAGAGCAGCGAGCAGTTCCCAAGACAGAGCTCAGGCAAACAAGGGCAAAAAGTATAGATCAGGGTGCTTAGCCAACTCCTCTCCGTGGAGTCATGAGCACATGTGCTCGAAAGGATGGATAGCAAGACAGTTTTGTGAAAATCTGCTGAAAGTTATTTTGGGTAGAAAAAATCTAGCCCAAATCCCTTCTCTTACTGTGCCCATAGTTGAAAGAGTTTTTGGCCACCAAATTCTCAGATAAAGAAGTTTGAGGTCCAGTTGGAACCTCAGTTCTTTGGGGTGATTTTCTCCTATGTAAGTACAAACTGTCAAAAGTCAATGTTTGAAGTGTTTGACATCTGAAACCTCCGCTTTCGCTTGATATTTGGAACTGCCTTTGAGCAAAGGTAACATTATGTTCCCATTTAAATGTATAGATGTAGATATGCAAGTTCTTAATTTACAAGGTAAATCCACTCTGCGGTTATGATTGCTTTAAATCTATCTGCTAAATTACTGTACTTGCTTTCAGATTGTTCTTTAGAGAGATTATTTTTGTTTTTTTTGAGAGAATGGTGATCGAATTTATCGCTGTGTTCTCTGTAGCAACATCAATTATTCCAATAAAGGCCAAATAAAAAGAGCTATTTATTTGTTTTCTCAGACAAAGATTTGCTGGGACTTTCAAGTACCTCAGATGTCTGTATCACAGCAAGGCTCAGTAACACAGTGAATTCTCATGCTGCCTTCACATGGGTTCCCACACTATTCAGTAGAGAGGTCCATGAAAAGGCACTTGGTGATGCCCTGGAGACTAGCTTGTTATCATGCTTTTTGTAGGCTGTTTCCCCAAATAATGCAGTTCAATGCAATGGAACTCAAAATAGGAGTCAACAGTGCTGAAAATGGTTTTGGTATTTCATTGAGGGAGTGTTGCTTTAGCAGAAGTGTGTCTTTGGTCTGCTGGACTAAAATAAATCTGTTGCCGTTGAATGTGAATAACTAGGAAGCTCCCTGCTGTTTATTTTGCGACAACAAAGATTGTTGTTGTCTTTCTGTTGGAGTTTATAGTAGCCTTCTACAGAACAGAGAGGCACGAAGTAAAGCATTTTTAAAGGATGAGGAAATCTCCATTTCTGCTGATACAAGGCAATTCTGTTCTGTATGAAAAGGGAGTAGAGCCCTCATCCTGTGCATGTGCCAAGTGGCTACTTAAGCCTTAAGCATAAGACAAGATCACCTCGCTGATTCACTCAGGCTCTGCTAAGTTATCACTTTTGATCTGTTTATTGCGTAGCTGATTGCTTGGCATCAAAGTTACACCAGTGAAATTTCTCTGATGTCCTTTTTTAAAACTGTGAGGAGAATGAGGGTTAACATGGGGTTTGTTTAGATTTGTTTTTTCTAAGAAACTTCATTTTCATTAAGCCTGTCTCGCTTATACTCTGACCATGATTTCCCTTAGCCTAAAACAAGGGAAATGATCTCCCCAATTTAATATTAGCCTTTGATTAAAATTGTGTAACTCGTGCTGAGAGTTGTAATGTGTTTTACAGTTTTTTTCTTTATCCGTACCACTCAAAGGGCTCCATAAAGAGGGAGGTGGCATTAACACCATTTTGTAGATAAGAAACTGAAACAGAGAGAAGGAAATGCCCTTCCTAAGATTTCACTCAATTGACCAGTCTGGTGCCCTCTGTGACAATGTAATGCCGTTTATCTGTAAATAACTCGATGGAGTGCTGGTGAATCAGATTATTTTATGCTTCAGCTCTGTCTTTGGTGATTTAGCTGTATGCTAACTTAGTCTTGCTTTGCAGACAGTGTGGGCTATGACATAGTAGTGGTGCTAATGCTGGTAAAAGAACAACATAGGTACTTAATTTTGAGCTTTTTTGTTTGTTTGGTTTTTTTTAATCCATGATTGTAATGGAAAACCACATCTTTCTAGAAAAATCACACTGAACTGTAGCAGATGGGAGTGACTGAGCTGCTAAAATGTCCCAAAGTTCAACTTCAGTGCTTGGGCGTTGAAGATGAAGACACAAGGCAATCAAATTTTGAGAGGAAAAGCTGTCATTCTGAGAAACAGCCAAAGAGATGACACCTGAGGGACATGGATGTCCAGAAGTACCCCTGACAACACTGGGGTTTCTGTAGCCACTGTACTACTGGTTTCTTCATAGTAGTGGAAGCTGAGGTGTCATAGTTGTACCAATAGCTTTAGATCTGGTCTGGAGCCTGCTGTTGGATGATGCTTACGGTACTTGGTTTCCAGTCATGCGTTGCTTAACGCTGGTAAAACATCTTCATCCACAACGTCTTTGAAAACACTTAAGATGAAACAAAACTTGAGTTTCTGTAGCTTCATTATCTTCTGGAAGTAGGAGGTGAGAAGTTGCAGCAAACGGTACAAGAACAGTACGTAAGGGGTGGCCTGACTCTTCAACTTTTGATGAGTTGCTGTTTGTAGGCAGCTGCGTGAAGAGCTGCCAACCATACAAGATTGTTTTCTTGTAGGACAAGAAGCAATGGGCACAAACTTGACCATAGGAAGTTCCATCTAAACATGAGGAGGAACTTCTTTCCTTTGAGGGTGGCAGAGCACTGGAACAGGCTGCCCAGAGAGGTGGTGGAGTCTCCGACCCTGGAGACATTCCAAACCCGCCTGGACGCCGTCCTGTGCAACCTGCTGTAGGTGACCCTGCTCTGGCAGGGGGGTTGGACTAGATGATCTCCAGAGGTCCCTTCCAACCCCTGTGATTCTGTGATTCTGTGATTTTCAAAGGAGGATTTCAGTGACATTTTACGAGTTTTCAAAGGCAACAACTATGGTAAGTTGTTGACTCCTAAATTCCATAGCCAGATTAGATTAAAAAAATCTCTGTTATTGGACTGCATTTACTCACAGGAAAAAGAACTGTTCATAGTAACCTTGTTGTAGCCGTGACAGTCTGATAGTCTAAGGATATAAATGAGGCAAAATTTGTAAGAAGAGGTCATCTCTTCTATTACTTCTCTCTACAAACCCTTCATTCTAATTAATATGCATTCCTGTTTGGCCCACTATAGAAAACATAATCATGCACCAAAATGACTGTTCCCTTTGAGCTTTGTCACCTCAGGCCTTACAGTGTTATTTCTTTTCGGTTCTCATTTAAGAAATTACTCAAGTACTGTTTCTAAAAGGGGTTTGGAATGTTAATTAGGTCCATTAGGTCTGTGCTGAGGCCATCAAATTAATTTTGCTTCTGTCCAATGTAGATATGGATCTCAGCTTCCTGAATTGGAAAGGCTATTACATTATATACAAGCCATTGTGTCCTGGAACTTCTCAATAATGCGTTTATAGTACTTATCTGCCCCAAAGAAATATTTCTGCTCATTCAGGATAAGTTTAAAACACCTACTTTGCAGAAGAAGGCAAGCTCTTCTGTCTCTTTACTTCTGATTTCTGGCAAAGGTCTAACTGAAGTTAAACTGAAATAATAAATATGTTCTTATTTAAACCATAGGATTTTATGGGGGGTTCAGAATCTTGAAAGACTGTTAAAGGAAAGCATTATTCATGCTAGGCAAAGAAGGCACATAAAAAAATGTAACCTGTTGGGTAAATGGTTGAAAATTCAAGTTTCAACCATTATTGCAAGTTTTCTTCTAAAGGAAATCTGGAGCACGGGGCTGTTGTGCATTTTGTGAGGTAGAAAGGATTAGAATTTGTCTCAGGACTCTTTTGGCTCACTTTTCCTCAGTGCCTTTTGCTCTGAGTAGTCTCGGGCGTTCACATCATTTGCATGCACCAGCTAGGGCTTCACATCTCTGTCTGCATCACATACAACTCATAAGTGTCTCAAATACCCACCTAGGAAACCTAACTTGTTTATAAAAGTAAGGTCAGCTGGGAAAGACATTTAAAATCTTGCTAAAAATTATCTGTGCCTGTCCCTGATTTGGGATTTGCTAAGGGGAGATAAGCAGTTATTGCTTGATAGCACTGGAGGTTCTTACAGTTTAATTAATGAATAACTGTAGATGCACTGAGAACCTCTGATAAAAGATACCCAAGATGTAGAAAGTATACTTGTTTTAATGTCTCATTGCAAGGACCCTTGCTTCAAATGAATATCCCTGGGTTAATATAATTGTCATGATAGTCAATTACAAGTCTATGTGGTTTCTCTGTAATTCTTTTTTCTTTTCTAATTGTCACCTTAGGAGGAAATTATTCCAGTTACATTTTTCACAGCCAAGCTCTAAACTGTAAGCTCGACTTAAAGAGAGCTAATAAAGGAATGCGGTAAGAAGATGTGGTTTTATGCATGATGTCAGGAAATACAATATAATTAGGTTTTTTCTCTCAGAGAAAGGAAGTATAAAAGTGCTAGTCTGGAGCACAGAAAAAAAGGGATAAGTTTACGTTTCTGGTATTTTGAATGAGAAAGAGATTAAAAGAAATCTGAGATGGAAGCACTTTACTGAGCTCTTTACTATGGAGACGAGTTATCCAGTGGCAGGAGATGTCAATAGGAGCTTGTCACTGATGTTTTTTCTGGGCTTGAAGAAGTCATTGAGCTGTGCCTTGATTTCGTCATCAGCAAAATTAAATTGGGGCTTGACATTTTGGTTCAGAATATTGTGATGAACATAGGTGAGGAAATTTGAATAGTTTTTCAAATGTGTTTGCCAGTAAGCTGAATTTAACCATCCAGATAATTGCAGCTGATCTCAAGTAGTACACTAAAGCAATGTTATTTTGTGTGTTTCCCTTTAAGCAATCAGAACTAAAACAGCGTACAATTTGATTTCATGTCTTTGAAGTTGTCCTTGGGGACGTATTGGGGTTTTGAGCCTGCAATATGCCCTACTATTCTGCAAAAGAAAGCGCAGCTCTTTTCCCTGGAACGTTTACAAGGTAAACACCATGGTAGAGTCAGTGATACATACCTATTTTGATTTCATGTGTGTCTTTTTCCCCCAACCTTTAGCGTTAATTCTGAAAACAAATTTGTACAGTTTCTTTTGGGGGATTCAGGGCTGTGAGACTTGGTTTTCCCAACAGCAGATGGATTTTCATTTCTTTGTTCCATTTAATTCATTGTTCTTATTAACCTGATCCCTGAAGGTATGCAGCAGTCAGGAATGCACCGTTCCTTATTGCTTTCCTGTCCCGGTGGTAAAGTAGCCAAATACATCTTCACTAGTAGTTATTTTTATACAAAAAGAATCAAGGAAAAGTTAAACATTATTGCGGAGAGACTGACTTGACATAGCTAGGGGTGTCAACTAGGGAGTGAGTGACCAGAGATGGCTAGACGTCTTTAACTTTGTAAATGTTATGACGTTAGAAGTCTAGGATGAAATATTGCTGTGTCATGAGCTCAGTCAGCATTCGGGAGATGAATGAGTCCGTCATTGGTGGTGTGATTAAAAAGCATAAAGTGGCATAAATCCAATAAATTATTCCAGAAGTTTGTGAGGTTTTTTTGCATCTTTTAAATATGAAAACTTACGGTTTCCTTGTGACAGGGATTAAGAAATATCTCAGCGAACTAGAGAGTAATAGATTCTCTACTTAAAAATTATGATCCATATCGTAATGAATATACGGCAAAAACCCTACGGCAATGAAGGAAGACAGCCAAATCCATGGCAAAAAAACGTCAAAACTTGCCCAATAATATATCCAAAACAGTATGTGAATTATCGAAACTAGAGCATAAAAACTGAGCTGGCTCTAATGTAAGTAAATTGGGTGTTTGAGGTAATAGGAAGAACTTAGGTAAATGAATGCTCCAAGGTAAAGCCGTGCTGCTCTGCCACATCCATCTGTGTCCACGCTGCCATCAGTGATTTGTATTTTGACTTTTTGCTGACGACGCTTGAAAAGATTACAGTCTACCCAGCAGAAATCTGGTTTTCCTAGACTGTATGAGTGCAATATAGATTTTAGCATAATATTTCCTGTTGTGTTAGTTTTGATTAGAAGAAAAAAAACCCTGCTTTTTGATCCCTGTATCTTCTGAGATAAACTATCAACCTGTGAATTCCTGCTGTATGTATCAATCTAACAGGAACACGCAAAGGCCTTTGGAACTGGGACTGGGATGCAGCATTGTCCCAACTCTGTAGAAGGGATGTCCAGAGTGGAAATGGGAACAAGTACAGCATGGATTAGGTGTTGAAGGTTTTGGTCTCCAGGCAAATTGCTGTTTGGCAACTAGCAAATTTTCAGTGCAGACTCGACAGGCAAAATTAAGACGTTTAAGCCTTTATAATAAAATAACATCTTTGTTAAAGTGGAGGGTCAAGAGGTGCCAGTTCAGAATTGCACACTGTTTGAGCAATGCTGCTGGAGGACTGTGCATGTATTTGTCTTACAAGGTCTGGTGGCTGAAACACATGTGGGGAGATTATGAGGAAGAACTCTGCGTCTTCAAGATTTTTGAGGAAGTTTACACTGTGGTAATAGTAGTATTTGGCACTTAACGCAGTTTCACATATCCGATGCATGGTTAAGCCATTAAGGGATCCTCATGACACGTCTGTGAATGAAGACTAATTGCTGATAAGGTCACACTCTATGGCTTAAAAATGCATGCTTTGATCTTTGGGAAATTGCCTGTCTCTCTGTTAGTGACTCAGTGGCAGACCATGGTTTTAACTTAGGTGTGTTTCATTCCCAGAATCTGCTTATCTGAGCTGTGTGTATTGAGGAGCATTAAAAACCTAGTTGGCTTCAAGGTAAAAAAGAAAGAGAGGAAAAAAAAAATAAATAAATAAACCCTGAGGTAACAACCCAGTATGTTCATTGCTACAAATATAAACACATTTAGCAAGAATCCTCTCTTTTTTCCCGTCTTGTTTTCATTGTCCTGGATACCCTCAGATCTTCTTTCTGTGTTGAATTCATGGCTTCAAGCGGTGTGTCTGCTGCAGCGTGTTAAAGATGTGAGAAGGAATCATGGTGAAAGCTCACTAGGACCATCTGCAGTGCGATTCTAATATCTTTCATTCGAAGATCTAGAAAAAAATCCCAGAAATACCAGACTGTAGCAGGATGATTTGGCTTTTTATTTTATACTGTTCCTTTAGCAAATGAAGTTCTCGTCATCCCCCAGTGATTTTTCTACAGCACTTTCCTGTTTCAGTTGCAGATGAACATGTATATTTGTTGTTTGGGGGAATGCGGTGTTTAATGCCTTGGAAACCTTGTGTGATTTGATTATTTTAAATTTAGTGTCACTGCTCCAAAGTCAACTCCCCAGGCATTGCCACTCTCCCTCTCCTCCAGGGCTGCTCCATGTAGGTCTCAGGTCTCGAACCTCATGATGTCTAAGCCACTGATTGCAAGCAACATAGAATCATAGAATCACAGAATGGTTTAGGTTGGAAGGGACCTTAAAGATCATCTAGTTCCAACCCCCCTGCCATGGGCAAGGACACCTCCAACCAGACCAGATTGCTCAAAGCCCCATCCAACCTGGCCTTGAACACCTCCAGGGATGGGGCCTCCACAGCTTCTCTGGGCAACCTGGGCCAGTGTCTCACCACCCTCACAGTGAAAAATTTCTTCCTGAGATCTAATCTAAATCTCCCCTCTTCCAGTTTAAAACCATTACCCCTCATCCTATCACTACATGCCCTGCTAAAAAGTCCCTCTCCAGCTTTCCTGTAGGCCCCTTTCAGATGCTGGAACGCCACAATAAGGTCTCCCTGGAGCCTTCTCTTCCCCAGGCTGAACAACCCCAACTCTCTCAGCCTGTCCTCACAGCAGAGGTGCTCCAGTCCTCTGATCATCTTTGTGGCCCTTCTCTGGACCCACTCCAACAGGTCCATGTCCTTCTTATGCTGGGGGCTCCAGAGCGGGACACAGTATTCCAGGTGGGGTCATCTCCAGCATTGCTGGCAGACACGGGAAATTTAAAAGCTGAAATAGAGGCCAACAAGGAATACGGCAACTGATGTTGCTTGCAGCTTTCAGCATTACTGCCTGTGAGCAGGGAAGGGTGGTTTCCTGGTTCATGCCCAGAGATCCTGAATTTTCCCTATAGCACCTTTGAGGAATTGTGTGATTTTGTCCTCCCACAGGTAATGACAATGTTTTCAGGGCTCAGCTTTAATAAAACAAAATGCTACACAGTTGGATAAAAAATCCGGTCTGGAAAACATATACAAAATTGTTTTCAACTGAACCAGCTCAGATCACTCATGTACTTCTCTGTTAGTCAGGAGGAGCATTTGTTTAATACTTTTCTTGAATGATTTTCTTGAATTCCCCCCCCAAATGCTTTTTGGGAGGAGGGCAGTGAGTCCCTCAGTGAGCATGCGACTTCTTATAGATTTAGTTAGAAATTCTGTTGCTAGGAAGCCTGTAAAGAAAATGTGGTGTGAATAACATGAATACATACAGTAGTCCTCAAATAGCCCTTATATCCATCTGTCACGTGTCAACGTTTTTTTATGGAAATATCCTTTCCCAAATGTCAGTCTTCTTCATTCAAAACTTCACAAGTTTGCTGTAAAATTGGGGTATTCAGCTATGCAGATGAGTCCAAATAACTCCAGTGCAACTAACAAGCTTTGACCTCAAGCAAAGCACTTTTATTGTTGAGTTGCTGCGTTTCTCCTTTAGCTTTCACTGCCTTTGTTCAGCTATATGTGTAATTTATTCTTTACTTAATTTTTTTCTGTTACAGATTTCATAATTGCAGTTTTAGCATTAGACTGGGACAGGGCAAAGATTAATTTGATTTTAATTCATTTTTTAATTGCAGTTTTCTCCAAAGCTTGAGTTACATTTCTCTGTGTATTTAGAGTTGCTACATTGGTCTAACATAAATATTAACCCACTTAAAGCTACCTATTACTTTTAATCTTAGAAAAATCCTCTCTTTAGTTTAGGAAGACATTTCATCTCTGTTCACCGTGAAATTGCCACAAAAGAGCAAGAATAGAGTTGTGCTGTTAATTCTGTCTGCGTGGCATTGACTCATCATTCTTTGAGGGATTTACGAATTGTCCTTTGAATAGGGAATCTAGTTTTCAAAGAAATTTATGGATTGAATGTTATCTCATCTCAGAGATCTGCCTGTATTTTCCATGTTCTGTGTCTAGACTAATGTTTGTCTGGGCAAGGGCTATCCACTGCCACACGGGTCACAGGAAAAGGTTAAGCATTTGTGCTAGAAACAAAAATAGACTAGAGGATCCAGAATCACAATTGTCACCAAGTTGTTCCATTGTCAAGACGCACTTTGCAACTCAAAATCCATCTTGGAATTTACTTTACAGCGGGATCTACATCTTTGTTGCCAGGTACCACCTGTAAAATAAAAAGATCTTGTGCTCAGTGGATTAATCTTGTTATTGGCACACTGACAGGTTGATAATATGTGCCCATGTTGGTGCTCCTTCTCAAAAAGCTTCAAGGTTTAATGTTTCTACCCATTTGGTTCTTACGGGAAAGATGTCCCCATTGTACATTGCTTTCTTTCCTGGAAAGCTAGTTGGGCCAGGACGGCTAACGATGCCAGTAGCAAAAAAATAATGATACAAGTCTTAACAGGGCAGAACTTCCTTCACTTCTAAATTTGTCTGAAGAATTAGAACAGCAAAATGATAGTCTGTTGTGATAAAAGCCTTTTTAATTTGTATGATCTGTCACTGTAAATGTTTGTGTTTTGGGAAATGGTGTTATTTACCTCTCGCACAAATCAGAGGACCACCAGGAATGGGGACGTTCTCGTGGGGAGAAAGGGGACATGCTAACATTCTCGTATTAGCAATCATGCTGCTCTTAATAAGAATAACAATTCAAGTTAATAACTCTTTGTTCCAAGAAGAGGCACAGGTAGTGTTTAATGTTACCTCCCGAGGTGTGTAGTCTCACTCAAATGAGATCACTTTGAAGGAGCAGACTACATCTGTCAGCCCTTAGTCATGTAAGAAGCCATTAACTGCTGTGTCACATCGTGATCCTGATGTACCTTCCCTGGGTTTGCTTTGTTTTCAGTAGCAATATTTCAGGAAGATTTGTGAGAATTTCAGGTGCCTCTTGACGAGGAGCGAGAGCAGATACGCTCCAAAGGCCAACAAGTGCAGCAATGGCTGGCGGCTCCACCATGGTCACGGTGAGGCACGCAGGAGCGCTGCACTGGGATGCGGGGTGGCAGATGTTCAGGGGGTGTCCAGAGAAGGGCAAC
>VYXH01011337.1:3687-17945 GCA_013397275.1 Burhinus bistriatus | reverse complement strand
CCTAAACAATTCTATAATTCTACGAGTCTATGAAAAAAAGAAGCATAAAATCTTTATTGAGCCTGTTACAAAAGGTAATTAATCTGCCTGTTTCAAAAACCTGATAGGTCACAAATGAAATAAAGAACTAAAGTAGATTAAAGTGTTAGGTTTGTGCATTTCTGTTGATATTTTGGGGCTATACATTTACTCATTTCTGTGGGTAAGAAATGAAGGTGAATTCTACCTGATCTGTTTAAAGACCTCTGCACTCAAAAAAAAAAAAAAAGTTGAATTTTAACTAAACATAGAAGTAATAATGCAAAAGAAAAAGTGAATTGCCAAAAAAAAAAAAAAAAAAAAAAAAAAAAAAAAAAAATNAACAAAAAAAAAAAAAAAAAAAGCCAATTAAGTTTGCAGGCATCTATTCTCCCTTGGTTTTCAACATTTGTTGGTATTATTATGCAGCAGGAATTAATGTGCTCTATATAGTTTAAAGACATGTGACCCCCTTTCACGGCATAAACAAGATAGTTTACAAGAGCTGGTTCAAATTCAAGATTACAGTTATTTATCAACAACTGATCCAGGCTGCGAGTTACCCACGCTGCAGAGAGACTGACTTGGCGGCTGAGACCCAGACAGCTCACACAGCTCCATCACCTCCCTGGCTAACCTGTGCCCAGAAACCCAGGGTGACACTGTCCGGAGAGCCAAACTGCTCCAAGTGGAAGCCAACTCAAGTGTTATTCTGCTGTCGTCTTAAAACTGGCAGCATACAACAGATGCCACAAGCTGCCTTGGAGCAGAGAGGGCTTGAGCAAGAGCTCCAGCCCAGTGCTGGTTCTGCTGTCAGTGATCTGTGCCCACGCCACGCTGCTCGGCATTGTGCACTCTGGGAACGAGGAACCTACCCAGAGCTAGCGCAGGGAGGCTGTTAGGCCCATTGCTATGGATTGCAATACACAGGACAGGTATGATCCAGATTCTTCCATAATCTGGAATTCCAGCCTCACATATATCCCTGGCAATGGCGAATTCACTGTGTATCAATCGTGAATCAGTCCACGTTCTCTCCTAATGAGAACGTGAGTTTAGTAACATTAGAGGTAAAGTTTCCAAGATGCAGCACATCAATCAATTTCTTCAATTACATAAACTAAGTTACTCTTCTGGATAAAGAACACTGATTTAGCACACCAGAGTAGTTCCTAAACTCCATATGTGTTTGTGTGTGTGTGTGTAGTTTCTTGCCATTTTCTCTCCAGCTAAAGGACAGAATTCACTGGTTTCTATTTTGTCCAACAATTTGTCAATTTAAAGTATTTTCTCTTACAAGCTTAACATGTAAAACAAACTTCTATTGTCATATACTTCAGTAATCATCATTAAAAAAGTATTATTTTACACATACATTTAACTTTTAAATCCTGCAATGTCACAGAATTTACTGGCAACCCAAGCATTACCAAAATATACATTCAAAGAAATATAAATGATGAGAGCAAAACAAACTGTAAAGATCAGAATCCATGCTAGGACAATCAGATGAAGGCAGGTAATCAAAACAAACTCACTATCATACCTTGGAACACTTAACCTCCCAGTTTCTTAACTGTAAATCACCTAATACAAATGATTAGATGTAGATTTCTAAATATTTGAAAGAAAAATACAAGAAATACCACAAAGATGACGTGACAAAGTGAACTTAAAATTCCTGGAGTATCACTGAAGAACGTAGTCACGCTCTACACAGATACGTGTCTTTGAAGACACTGTATGTCAAACCCCTGGTTCTCTCAGTAGCAGCACTCTGTGCACCTCCACCAGAAGTTGCCTCTGAGTAAGTATGAGCACGTAGCTTCAGCTTACTGCCCTTCATGGAACACCACAAAGCAAATCCACTCGCGTACAGTGCTAGGGGGCCTGAGGTAAGGAAGCAGGGAAGGTGCCAGGAACACAGATAATTTGGCACAGCTCTTTCTATTTATATACTACTCCAGGTATATAGTACAACAAATACAAGCAAGAAACACTTGCAAATACCTGGAAGCTTCCTGTTAAGTGCTAAAAACTGTAAACCTGCCTGCCTTCTTCCTCTCCTTTCCCACTCATGTCTTAAGCCTCTCCCAGCCACATTCTCATCCTCCATCTCTTGAGCTGACTGTAGCACCTGACTCCAGTATAACCCAAAGTGACCATCACAGACCAAGAATTACCCAAAAAGACATTTGCAGCTGAGTGAGGAGATGAGGACTGGCTTGCTGATGGTGTGGTCAGATGAGCACCGGGCCTAGCACAAGCAACATGAAGGAGCACATGCTCCTTTTAGCATTGGCAAGTCTTCAGCTCCATTCATTTCTACCTGTTTTACTGCAGGTAAAAGAACAAATCAGTGCAGTGCAGAAGAGGATATGTCTCCTTAATAACCTAATTCAGCTGAAATGAGAGCAACTGTTAGAATTTTCATTTTGGTCTCTTACCTTTATCAGCAGCACAAAAGTCAACATTTCAACAAATGCTGTATTTTACTGTCTGAAATATGGTTTTAGACACAATTTCAGGGGAATAGTTGTTTGCTGTGTTCAGAGAGCCAGTTCTAGAACAACCGGTATTCCACAGAATCCTTGAAAGCGTCTGGAGTAAGTGGCTAATGAACATGTCAGCTGAAGGCTTTACAGGACATTTTAAAGCTTCCACATTACTGCAAAAGAGAACTTGGACTCTTAACTGAACCATGATAGTGTCTGTCTACATCACTGTAGGAGGAATTACCCTCTCTAAATATTTTCAATGAGCTCTGAATGTCACTGCCTCTCAAATGCCAGCAGTCATCAGCTTCAGCTGATCAAAATTTAGTTCCCTTATTTGTGAAATAAACAGCTAGAATAACCCTTCGTTTCAGATTGCTACTTCAATAAGAAGGCTGACAACCTGCTCATACAAAAAAAAATCTGCTCATTTTCAGTAGTCCCTCATTTTACTGTCAGTCACTGAGACTATTATCAGTGGCTTGTCATCCTGACCTAGGATGGTAGGACAATCCGTAAACTGACTTAGGGTCCTGTCCTTAGACTAAGCTCACATCAATCCAAACTTAAATGGGGGGAGGTCTGGGATAAAATAGTTACAGTACCTATGACAAATGAACGAAATGGCAGACTTCACACTCTCTTTTCAGAGGCCAAGGCTGGTGCCTTCTCTGCTTGTACAAAAAGATTTCCACTTTCTGATCTGATAATAAAAAAAAAGAGCATCAGGAAAAGATAGAAATCAGGGGCCTAAGATTGCAGAGAACAGATCAGGTAATCCTAATAATTATTTTCTAGAACTAACCAATATGGAACGTTAATAATATAAATAGGTTTTTTTTGTTGTAGGTTTTGTTTGTTTTTTTTTTTTTTCCTTAACAGTGGAGATTAGAAACAAGTAAAAAAAAAAAAGAAGACAGGAAAAGAAAAAAGAGAAACCAAGAAGGGCAGCTAAGCACTGAAATCCGCTGACAGCCTGCAGGAGATAGACACCTAATTTTTATTTGTATCTTTAAAAATTACTCCTGCTGCTAAGGCTACAGTGTTGATCTGCCTTATTTACAGCCACTAGAAGCCAGTACTGCAAGACCTGGCAGGTAAAGGCACTGCTTTATTAGTGGCATTCCATGTTTGAATCCTCAATAAAAGAAGAAAATCACCAGTGGCAACTAACTTTGAATAAACACAAAGCACATTTAAATGACCATCTGAAGTGCCCAAAGGAGGCAGACATTAACCACCCTCACACTCCTCCTCAGTACAGACCTGAAACACCTTTGTGTCCAACATCCACATTTGACAGTTCTTCCCTTGAACGTTGTTTGTTTTGTTAAAAACCAGAAGCTTAAAATAACAGTGCCTGGTGCAGTTATTGAACCTAAAAGTAGCCCTCTAACAATTGTTTAATTTATTTCCCATTGTCATGCACTGAGACTTTTATCTTAGGTCAGAATAAAAGCATTCCAGACTCATGCCTGTGTTACATACAGAGAGATTTTGAAATGATGTAAGGGCAGTAACTATTAATTATATGTGGAAAGTTATTTGTGAAAAGCAGGAATTTCAGGGGAGGGGAGAAGGGGGAGAGAAGTCAAATTGCTTTCCAAGAATAAAAAAGGAAAACATTTTAAAAACCAGTATACTTTGTCATTTTATCTTTGCTTCTCTCCTGAGACCAAAGGCAAAGATCTTGTATTACGGCCATCACTATAAAATTATTTTTATATGTATAAAATTAAAAATTATTATTATTCTCCAAAATGGTAAAATTACAAAATCTAAGCTAAAAGAATTTCCGAAGTATCTGTCAATGCAACCACAAGATACATAAAATGCTACCTGACATCATCAGTTCAGTTGTTCTCCCGGGTTACAACGGTTTACAAACACGAATGGCATGCTTGAAAGATTCCTTTAATAGATTCACCACAGTTGAGAAGTCTAGCAGGATGTGAGCAAATACAGTGATCATCATTCAGGAATCAGATAAAGAAACCAACTCCTTAAAAACTCCATCTTACAGTTCCAGTTAATTATCTAATAGAGCAAGAAAATAAGACAGACCTTTAGAACAGCCTGGAAAACCAACACTGGGGTTTTCAGGAATGAGTCACTTTACCTACTATATGGGACTGGACTTTGACAGAAGATCCCACCTGCCTTCTGAGTGAGCCTAGTAGCACCAATACAGAAGTGGCGGTGGTGGTGCCACCCTGTCAGGAGGGCGAGCTGCTCTTCCCACTGGTGTGGTACATACTGGGTTGTACAGTTCGTCTTTTCCAGGCTGTAGGCTGGGAGGTTGGAAATAATCATATATAGGTTTTGTTGTTGTTGTTTTTAAATTACAGGTGTAACTTTAGATGTTGTTTCATTACAAGCTATTTTTATTACATCTCTTCTACAATATAAAAACTATTGTCTTTAAAATTTAAAGTTTAAAGCGCTACTCCAATATAGAAGAATTTTTTTTTTAAAAGTACTTTATCCCCCAGAGCTCCAGTAAGATTATGTAAACAAACATGCGTTTGTTAGCCTACAGAAACCAGGAAGTCTTTTTTCTAGGTGCCTTTTTTTTTTTTTTTTTTTTTTTGGTAAAATGCTGACACATTTGTTAGATACCAACAGGTTGAGCAACCTAACAGTTCAGCTCTCTTTTCACTACCTACCATTACCTTCACAGTACCAAGACTGTCTTCTGTCAAAGATAAATGAGGCTATTCCATTTGACAGCACATTTTTCCCACTGCCTCCAACAGCTGTAACCTGACAACAAAAAAATTTAAAAAAATAATGTTAATTGCCAAGTCAACTCCACCAAAATTTTAATCATTTAGAAATAAAAATAGTAACTGCACCACATAATCTTGTTTCTTATGCTTTGTTCTCTCTCCTCTTCTTGACAGTACAAAAGACATAGCATGCATACTTGGAATCTAGTATGTTCCCAGTTAAACTGTAGAATATGGCATCATCCAAGCATCCACAATTATCTGCATTGAGACATAAATGGATCATAATTTATCAGTCAGTTTGCTTATGCAAAGTGGGTATTACAAATCACACACATGATAAGAGAGGAGTGGGTGCAGAAGGTATCTAGGAGATAAAAATCTATGTGAATCTAAACCAGAAAACATATGCTTTTAACCTAGAAAAAATCAGACCCCACAGCTGTCTTCAAGAAACTACAGCATGTCAAATTCAGCTTTGCTGATGCTCTGAAGATCTTTCTTGGAAGGGCTGTAGCTTTTTTTTTTTCCTCCCATTTAAGCTTTTTCTAAAGACAGGCTAGAAAAGAACTAAGACTGCACATGTACATCTTTGACTAGTGTTTCGCAGAGAAAATAACTTCATCTGAGAAGCTTGTGAGGAAGACATTCAAATCAATGGCTCCTCTGCTACCTTTGCTCTCTCTCCCCAGTGTGACTGCAGCTTGTTGCTTGTATTAATGGCATGGATGAGAGCCAACCTAAGAAAAGGAATTTAAAAAACTGCTATGTTTTATATCCCATTACTCTGTCACATGCAAAGCTAAGTCAGTATAAATAGCCCTCTACTACATACAGGGGAACTAAAACAAGATCTTGCATATTGGATGTCTAGTATGAGTGATCATATCTGTGAAAACTACTGTAAAAGAGGTACTGAATTACAAGTGGCAAAAATTCCTTCAAGGGGAGAATCCAGCAGGGAGAAGATTGCAGAAACTTGTATTAGGTTTTCAGGTACTATGCGACATGTGGGAATAGCCCACCCAAGCAAGCATAGAAGGAACCCCACATAAAACACAGAAAATCTTATATGCGACAAACACAAGGACAGAGGTCATTTGGCTCCACACACATGGGTACCTAAACTAGACAGCTTTATTTCTTGAATAAAAGGCTTTAACAGTCAGATAACATCTAAAGCTGTATAGTCATTTGTCTTGTCTGCTTCTGTTTCTGGAATGGTAAAAAAAAAAAAAAAAAAAGCATAATTNAAAAAAAAAAAAAAAGGCTCATTAACCAAATCTTTAGCTGCTGCTAGGTACTGATTAGCTCAGCACTCCTTTAGCTGTATTTTGACATGTTTTGTGGAGCCATGAGTGTGAAGGGGCTGAATGATGAACAGAACCTGACTCTGAATTTATTTCTCTGCAGCTGTCTCAGCCGTGCTGCCAGGAGACAGCGAAATGCAGGGACGCTCGATTAACTGCTAGTTAGCCATATCTGTAACCAGGAAATCAGAAACCACAAATGTAAAAATATATACAAAGAGCTCGCATCATAAAAATATAGGCTATTTTGAGCAATATTCTATTTCTTTTTCTTAACAGGTAGGCTAAAGTGCTCAAAAGCAAGTGCTTAAAGGCTTGCATATACACCGGAACATCTAAGCATGTAAACATCACGTCTGATTTGCGAAAGAACTCAGTCTTCAGCAGTGTGCAGTGGGGGGTAAGTGATCTCGATGTACGCTCAAAAATAAAACAAAATTAGGCCTTTTATGGTTTGGGGGTTTGGTTTGGGGTTTTTTTGGGGGGGATGGGTTTTTTTAAGATGTATAGGGAAATTCAAGCAACAAGCACTTTACCTTATTAGACCACACTAATTGTCTTATCACTGAATACAATGAAAAATTAATTTTATTTGGAATAAGAAAAGTTATTGGTGATTCAAGATGTGGCATTCTCTCTAAAGAACCAGGGTTTGAAATCACGATTAGAGAGATCTCCAGCTTTCAGCTGAAGTAAGAATACTAAAATCTTCTTTCAATTGCAAGAAAACAAAACAAACAAAAAAACCCCAAAACAACGCAAACCTGAAAGCCAGAAAATCTCATTTGAGCTTTAAAAGTCTGCAAGCCCACGACATTAAGTTCAATTAGTAGTTTCCTGCTATTAGATTTGTCAGTATTGAAGGGAAAGATAAGTTATCTTCATGGAAGGCAAAATAATTCTTAATTAGGATAATTAAAATGTGGTTTAATGAACCTCCTACAAGACACACTTATGGAACTATACAAAGACAAAAAATCTTGACAGGAAATAGGTGACGTTATATGATCTCCTAATTCTTGTCTGACAACAAAATGGCATACAGCAGTAACACATACCGTATCTCAGGCTGACGCTGAAACACAGTGAGGACGTTTTTAGATGGCTAACGAACCTCCACTTACCCCATCGCTGCAGCTTGTCAAAAGGTATCTTGGCTCTGCAGTGGTGGAGTTCACATCCTTTAATTGAGGTAAACAACTGAACAGTGAAAATTCATTACAGTGATTCAAATACAGGTAAGAGGCAGAAATTAAATAATTAAAAATTCAACGGGTTTTGCTGAACTGTAGAGTATGGAAGAAAGAGGTTAACAGGAACAACTGAGTTAAAAGCTTGATCTGCCAAAGCTTATATCAAAGCTGCTGTACAATGGTTTATTTTACCAATCTCTGCTCTGTTTTGCTATCGTCTGCCGTGGTTTGGCCTCAGCCGGTAACAAAGAACCAGGCGGCCGCTCGCTCAACCCCCGCGGCAGTGGGGGAAAATCAGAAGAAACAGGCAAAACTCGTGGGTTGAGATAAAGGCAGTTTAACAGAACAGCAAAGGAAAGAGGCAAACAACAACAACAATGACGCTGATGGAGGACTGTACAAACACAGTTACTGTACCAGCGCTCACCGACCGACCCCAGGCAGCCCCAGCTGGAAGCACCACATGTAATCTTTCAGTGAGCTTATTCTTTGGAAAGGCGACTGCTCATTTCCCAAATGCACCATGTTCTGCTGTGTGACAACAGATCAGCACCCTTATCTACCTCCAAGCCTGACAGCTGAGCAGCAGGGTATCAGTTTTTGTCTTTGGGTAAGACAGCAATTCAAAAACAAATGCAAACAAGACTATGGGATATGAAATACCATAAAGCTAAATTCAGGGACTTGTCAGAAACAGCAGGTCAAGTTGTTTGGCAGCACAAAGGGCCTCTGGGTTTAAGAATCTGTCTTTTAAAGAGATACTCCATATATCTTCCTGCAACTTAGCTGCTGTTACTGTAGGTTGGACTTTGTTACCAAAGCAAAGACGCTGCTCGCTACCAGATCATCAAGCAATTCTGACAATTGTGCTGGAGAGGGAAGGAGGGGTGAACAATTACCGATTTGCCTGGCAAATGAGAATTTCATTTATTTAAGTAAAAGACCATTTTTTTCTGTGTTCCAAAACACAGAGTAGTAGACTGAAGATTCAGAGATCCCTTTTTTCCATATTTCTATTATCCAGTGCTTCCAGCTGTCTTAAAGGTGGGACCAGAGTTCAGCTCCTCAGCACTAGCTTTTCTAATTTGCATTAATCCCTAATGGCTCCCCTTTCCTTACAGTGCAAGGCAAGGTGCGTGTGGTATCATCTGCATTAGCTGTCCAACCCCCTCTGTCTCAGCGGAGGAAGGTCACTAATACCGGCAGTGTTAACTGCTTGTGATTCAGCCCTCCACAAGCTGGTCGGAGTTACACTGTGCTATAGGCAGTAGCTTTCCACTACTCCCTTTACTGTAGCCTTGTTAATCAAAATGGATGTTGGAAAACTGAAGTGAGTGCTAATAAAATTTGTTCTCTGTCTCCTAAGTCCTCTTGAAAACTGCGTACACAGAAATTCAGACATTTTACTTAGCTGCACTGTGCGGCTGGCACTGCAGAGTAGTTCACAGAAAGGCAGTGGGAAACAAAATACAGAGCCTTTTCCTGGCAGATATAGGTCACAACTAAGCTATTAAACAAAAAAGGCTCGGTTTAACCAAGTTCTGTTGCCCAAACCCGAGTGAAAACTTCAGGACATTGCCTTACGCCTGCTGTGGAGGAGGGGGACGAGGAAAGAGCATATTAAAAATCAAAGCAGAGGAAGTGCTACAAATGCTTCCCCTTTCTCCAGCAGCTCTGCCCCTTGGCTGCCAGAGCTGGTGCTACGGGAACTCTGCCCGCTCCCACCACACAGAACCAGCCCCGCGCTCTGGTACCACAGACGGAGAGAACCCACAGCTGCCTGAGGACGCACAACTCCCTGAAATTAAGCTGTGTATTGGCAGAAAACCTCCGTCTCTCGACATTTCATGCGAAGCTGTGCAAACTTCTCTTATAGTAGTTCTTGTTTCCAAAGCAACAGGACATGATTCAAATTCCTGCTGGTGTATTGTCCGATAAAAATCTTTTAAAACTGCTTGATCATTGTAAGAAGGAAAGCAGAGTACAAGGTGAGGCAATTTCAAAAGGTACTAAACTGAAAACAGAAAGTAAATTAAACCCTCTCCTAAAAGAAAACAAGCCATGGGTTTACAATTAAAATACCCTTAAATGTTTTGTGGGTTTTTTTATTTAAAAAAAAAAGTTTTCCCTTTTTGTGTGACCTGTGTATTAAAATCAGCACTGACAAGACTGTACCTGACAGCTGAAAAATCTCACCTGTCCCAGCATTAACTCTCTTCATGGGAAATCAAGGGCATGCCCTTGCCCAGGGAAAAGTGATGCAAAAATACCTGCTGCTTAAGATATGAAATGGAAAAGCTAACATACTACCTCTTCAGCTCCCATTCTGATGCAAAGCAATGTTGAATTTGGAACAAAAGCCAGAAAACTTAATGAAATGAACAGCTTCAATGTTCTGAGGACTGATATGTTTGAGCAAGCCCTGAGTGGGCCATGGGATTCAGTAGTATGCTTTGGTCATAAAAAAATAATATTAAAGTGAACGGTCCCAAGTAACGGGCCAAACTACTGAGAAAATCTTCCACAGATAATTAAAAAAAGAGTAAGTTAATAAGGATGTCTCATTAATGCCAGTCCATCAATAGTAAAATTGTTACAGCTTTAGGCATCATCTTCAAAAACAGCATTAATGTGAAAGACCTTGCATGCAGATTTCTGCAGTAAGTGGGACTTCAATCTCCAACACTAAAACCTGATTCATTTGTGGTGAATGGGAAAATTCTTCTCCAATTAGAAAAAGTAATTGGCCAAGAATTCACGAGCCCTTTGTCACAGAAGGCAATTGCACATGGAAAGGATAAGATACACACTTTTGGGGTTTTGCAACAATACACATTAGGGCCATAAAATGTATGTACAAACACAATATTACCAGTAGGCTGAATTCTGCAATTCTGCCTAATGCAAAATATCCAACAGAATTTTATTTCTTTGGAAGTTGTGTTTGTACATAAAGCGTGATTTGAACTCACAGAAGGTGGTGACATACACAAACAGCAAATCAGTGAGGCAGTTAGGTCTAACCCTTCCGCTTCCTCACCGCAGCCCCAGTCCAGCCAGGGAGAGGAATGCTGGCACACGCCTCCGCTGCTTCCCTGCACAGGCAGGCGACTGCAGCCAGCTCCCCTGCCACCTAAGAAATTCATGCACTCCTGAAGGCAGGATCTGGTTAGAAACAGGGAACTGAAGACCAGAGGCCAATCATATCTTATTTCAACAACGGTAATATAAATAGTAATTTGTCCACTGCCTGAAATTCAATGCTGCAATGACAGCATTACTAATATTGTGTTTAAACACATTAGTATTACTTCAAATTATTTGTTTTGGATGAGCATTTTATATAGAAGTTACTGGTTTTGACAAAGGTATGAACAATTATTTTCCTACTGTGTTGAACAAGTAACTTTACCTTGATTCCTTTGCAATGGGGGCTGTAACACCTTAGCCCAGTGTTTGGTCCTGTAAGGAGCACCATGATTGAAGTAATGATTTTTTGCATGTCAATACCATCATTTAATTAAACAGTACAGTCACACCCTCTCATTTAAGAGCCCTGTGGTTGGGGCGAAGGTTGGGGGGAGGAGGATGGAATGTAAAAAGGAAGGGATATCTCCTCCAGGGAATGAGAGCCCAACTTAAGTTCACATAAAAAACTAATCCTCAACTGCCTTTAAAAAAACAAGAAAACAATCTTTAAGTCAATAGGAACTTGTTTCCTTCCCAAAAATATATTTGTGGGCTACGGTCTACTTTTGCCCAGAGGAATATATCTCAGCAATAGGTACGTTCATCTCTTTATGTAGTGCCTGGGCAGTTAGTACAATGCTTAGCCTCACAAAAATTACTTTTTGCAGAACAACCTTCATTCAGCTGCTTGCTGAGCTCTTTGCCTTGATGCTGATTTTGAGCTTTCTAATGTACATCCTGTTTTAGCCTGTGACTCCTTCTAGCTTACACTGTGAAAGGACTGGTTTGTAATTTTTTAGTACAAACTGCAAACAAAATAAACAGGCTACCGAATTAAACATTAACTTTAGGAAAGACTTTAGTGTGTTCTGAACTACCCTAATCAACTATCAAGTACCTTGGTTTAAAGCAATATCCTACTAACCCACATTAACCTCTTCATTGAAAATATACACATTTTAAGTTAATTCAACTTACTTACTGCATCTTACATGCCGGTTTCATCTCAAAGAAGCTAAAAAGTAAGTCCAAGGGGAAAAATATTTTTAATTTTTGTATAAGCAGAAATTAAAATAAAAAGGGCATGAGAAACACTGGTAGGGTTGGGTTGTTGGTTTTTTTTTGTTTTTTTTTTTTTTTATTAACTACATGCCATATCTGTCAGAGTTAAAAGGCCAAAGATTTAATCAGACAAACCCAAGCTCTAGACGTATATTGTAACATGGAGACCTCTTTCAGTCTTCTCATCAACGAATTCATTCAGGTCTTAACATCATAACCCCCCCTTTTTTTTTAAGCTTAAGAACCTTTTCAAGTCTGTAGCATCTTTGCTCTTTTTTTAAAGAAAAACACCCCCAAAAATGCCTTTGCTTCTTTGACTGACAATATTCTTCAAGAACACTTACAAGGGACAGGCCTCACTTTCTCCTTTTAAAGAATTATAATTTTCATGATGTTTTATACAATGAAGGAATAGATTATCTTCCATAGAAGATGAATACTATAGAATATCACTGTGGAAAGCGGCTGTACAATTCAGTTAGCTAGATGGCATTTACATTTAGCATAGCAAAGCATAAAATGAAATTAGAAAACAAAAGTCAGGCTGTATTGTCTTCAATATTGTGAAAGTTAAATACAGTATGTTTTGAAGACAGAAAAATAAAGATCGTAGGCGGGGTGTGTCCAGGTTTTCTTAAAGAGTATAATTTTTCAAAACCAGATTACATCAAAATACATGCATTTGAAACGGGCACTCAAGAGTTGAAAAGCAGAAATACTCTAATCACACATATTCTAATAAAACTGATGTTGAAAAAAGTTGTAATTCCTGGTAGAGCTGTTTCAAACACTGTAAATACTGCTTCTAAAAACATGGGGAAAATGAAACTTTAATGGGAAAGATATTGACGAATATTGAGAAATTTCTCAAAGCATCAACTCTTCCCTTTACAGAGGTGAAAGCCATATATGAAAGGTTTATTATCTGCTGCTCCAGTTACACTGGATTGTAACTGCTAACAGAAAATGCAAGCCACAAATATATGGAAGAGGAGAAGGCACGCAGTGTGGCTGGGGAAGGTACAAAACTTTCCATGCCAAAGAACAGAGAGTCCTTTGAAGGCATCGTTGGTTGGTAGGAAAGAAAAATAACCCTTTGGCTTCTTTGCTCAGAAATCAATCACTGGGTGCAATCTACCCACTAGCAAGTTGTGCTTTTGATTGTGCCAGGCTGGTGAACCTCAGTGTACTTCTGCCCTCAGCCTGGCACGGGAGCTGGCTGAGCACCGAGCAGTGCCAGCCGGCGTGGTGCGGATTGGGCCCGAGGGGGCGAGGGGACCCTGGCACAGTCTGCCAGGGGAGGAGGAAGGAATTCAGGAAAACAAACACGAGCGCTAAGCAGCAGGTCAGGCAGTTGCACTTCTTTTTTTGTTTATTTTTTGGGACAGTGAGAAGTTGTAAATCATCGCCTCTCTCAGAGCCCATCTTGTTCCTTGGTCCTACTACAGGCAAACTGGAGGGGGCGGGAATGAAATAAAAAAAACTAGGCAGCAGGATCTTTGTTTCTGTGCCTGAATTCTAGCTAGGAAGCAGATTTTAAAGCCAACATTGGACATACCTGCCCCTTGTGTATCGGCCACACTGGACCACAGATAAGGTGCTGTTCTTTCTTGCTACATAATTCCCCTGAACTTTTAACACACTACAAAATGCACCTAGTTCCATAATTACAGTTACATGCTTATTGCTTATCATCCACATTAGTTTTTAGTTTATGCTTTCATAATTGAAACAACAAAAAAAAACCCTACAAGCAATGTTGGTCATATTAGCCAATATGTCAAAAGTTTCTGGATATAATGAGCAAACGCAGATTTAATATATCAACCTTGACACAGTAATCTCCTAGTCAAGGATACCTTTTCCACGATCAAATGTTTAAAACAAGGACCTTCTAAATAGCAATTACCTATACTGAGATTTTGGGCATGTTTGCATTCAGAAAGCACTTGATTGCTAGAAAAATCAAAGCCAAAGTCTCCTGGTAGGAATTTTTAGGAATTTGCATCAGACTGTGTTACATCTGGGTCTGAGACTGCCATTCTCCAGAGCAAACAGATCAAATCCAAATATATTAATGCATAAGCAAATTAAACAATAACAATTCTTAATTTTTGCTCAGCAGTATCTTAAGTAAAACATGAAAACATAATGCCTGTAAGATGACTGCTGTCTTCTTTTTTAGTGCAGCACCACTCATTTTTGCAGAGAGCAGACTGTTAACCACCATCACAAGAAGTGTGTGTGTGTGTTTTTCCTTTT
>VYXH01011336.1:0-22869 GCA_013397275.1 Burhinus bistriatus | reverse complement strand
TGTTGATCTGCTTGAGGGTCGGACANGCATCAAATTAAGCGGGAGTGTTGATCTGCTTGAGGGTCGGACAGCTCTGCAGAGAGATCTAGACAGACTGGATTGATGGGCGGAAGCCAACTGCATGAGGTTTAACAAGGCCAAGTTCCGGGTCCTGCACTTGGGTCACAACACCCCGGGCAATGCTATGGGCTTGGGGAGGAGTGGCTGGAAAGTTGCCTGGCGCAAAAAATGTTTGGGGGTTCTGGTGGACAGCTGGTTGAACTAGATGATCTTAAAGGTCTTTTCCAACCTAAACGATTCTATGATTCCTTACCTATCTAACAGTCTACCCATCAAAATCATATTTCTCCAATTTAGAGGTGTGTCAGGAGCACCACCCTCCCTCCCCCCTGCGGGTCTAACAGTGTTGTTCAGGGGCACGGTGGCTAGTTTGGTGGGAAGCCCATGAGGTGCTGGTCACAAATGCAAACAGCCCCCAGCCATATACCCGATACCTGAGCCCTAAACACCACCTCAGCCAATGAGCCTACCTAGAAGACCACTCAATCAGTGAAGCTACATGACCACAACCAATAGATGACCACAGTTCAGATCAACCAGGCTACAAAATCAGGTCCCAGCTGGAGAACCCCTTTGAGTAGTTGTCCTTTGGAGCAGTGGGTTTGTGATTGGAACCCCTCCCTTTGGGTCAAGATGTCACCCAAGGTAACTTCCCCAGGGACTGAGTGTTGTCACCTTTTTAGGTGAGTGGTTTGCCTGTTTTGAATCATTATTCTAAGCTTAGATTTAGTACACACCATGTATTATTAGTTCCCACCAGACATCCTGAACCTGTAAAAGTTCTGTCTACCAAAGTGTTTGTAGTGTAAAATCCTGTTAAATTTTACCGTTCTACCTTTTTTGTGACACCATTAAAACTGATTTTTGGAACGTCTTTTGTTGGTCTTACACTTCTGTGACAAGAGCCGAAAGTCTGGCTGTCTGGAAGAGTGCAAGAATATAATGAGTAACGGAAAAAGTATGTGTTGAGAATTTTTTCTTAGAAATATAGTAACTCAATTAATACAGTTTTATACTTAGACATAAATTTTAATGACTATATCTCTTTCTTTCCAGTTTCCTATTACCCCAGTCCTCCATATTACATTAATCTAGTTTCTGCTCTTTTTTTTTTTTTTTTTCCTTTCTTTTTTTTCCCTTAGAATGGCCAACTATAGTCCCCTCTAGAACAAAACAATTAATATTTCCATCCAGGAATCACTGTATGTGTAAGACCCTGCTAAATTCAATCACTCTATCTCAACCAGCCCTCTGCAGAAATCACTCTAATATCCAGCCTGAGCCAGTGTTAAGCTCTCATGCCATAACTTACTGCAAGGAACATATACTTTATATCATGTTATAAAAGATGAATGCGGCAAGCAATGTCTCAAAACTATATCAAAAACTTGTTAAAGTATTTCAGACCCAAATGGAGGCTTTATGGGCAAAGAGGAAATTCAGTTTTTGAGAAAGTGCATCTTGACCTATATCAGATTTGGGAAGGTAGAAGTGTGTGAGAACAAGGAGCAGGAATTCAGAGCTGCAAAAACCTCCTTGATTCCATAGCTATGAGGTAGGGAAGCCTCATGCTAAGAGATCTGATACAGACCAAGCACTTTTATTCAAAATCTAAAAAGACCTACATTCATGTGTATGCCATCACTTGCAGGATGGTTGCAGCTGCTCCACTCTGAACCAAGTGTACCATGAGCAGAGAGGGCACAAGCCACTTTGAACTAGCTGGTTCATGAAGCAAGGATCAATCCCAGAGTACATACTGATAACAGTATAGGCACAGTACTTATACATCCCCGTCTTAAATCTTTATCTACTTTTTAATTATTTGACATAATAAGAAATATACTTACAAATGCATACAGTGCTCATAATTTAAGAAATAATAACAATACTCTAGGCTGTAAACAAAATAGTATTTGGCAACCAAGCTATTAACTCCATATCTCAGATCATTTCCTCTGAGTAAACCATAAAGTGAAAAAATACATTAACAGAAATAAGCAAAATTTGATTTATTCCACTTAATATATTTCTACCTTTATGACCCAATAATGTTGTGATCAAGAACAGAAGATTGGTGAGTGATGAGAAGCCTCTTACAGGATTCATATGAAGCAGAACTTGTTTCTGGAAAATACATAATTCTTTAAAGGACATTTAGTCCATTTCTTGGACTATGTATATAGAGTACATCTATTGTATATACAATTGCAAAGCTTGCTCACTGAGATTAAGTTCTGAATCTTCATAGTTCCCATCAATCACAGAATGAGTGGCTGCAGGAACACAGACCAACGAAAGAATCCAAGTAAATCTCCTGCAGTTGTTGGGAAATGAAATATTAAGTATGTAGTCCAGGACTAAAAACCCTTTTGATGCATCTTAGACCCCCGTGCATATTTACAGTTGGGTGTTAGCCTTTGGCACAATGAATCTCTAAAAATTAAATAGCCTAAACTTTGCCAATCTCATGTTTCAGTGTGAGAACGAATGCTTTAATTTAATCTTCCTAAATGTTCCTCTGAAGTGTTCCATATTCTACAGTAAATAGTAGTTGTGCTTTTGGGTGGGACAAATATACTGTTGTCTACCCATTTTACTGGAGTACTGTATGTCTTACTGACTGATGTAACAGTAATGAATAAATTACTGCAAGATACTATGAACCAACTTTGTACAAAAAAAAAAAAAAAAAAACAAAAAAGAAAAAAAGCCAAAAATATTTGTTCAGGTTTTCTTACTTCTATGAGATTTTCACATATATTTTTTAAAAATCTTAAACTATCAAAGGATTTAAGTATGTGGTTTTTTTTACAGACCCCAATAAAGGCATACCACTACAGTTGCTGGGATATTTTAAAGTGAAAACAGGATTAAAAGTCACAGAATGTAAAGTTGGAAGAGACCATAATGATCATATATATAAAGAAAGTCAGTATAAAACAGAACTTCATTCAGTCATTAATTCCCAGAGTCAACTTATGAGAAGATAAATGCCCACCAGGGTAGCAACTCTATTTATGTGAAGATGGACAGGTATTTCATCCTATCTTTAGCAATGCTTCTGATGTGTAAAATAAAAATCTGGGATGGCGGGGTGAACCATATGAAGCCTGTATTGAAGACTGATGGATGCTGCAAAATACCTGTTATGCCACTGGGTGAACAGACAGTCCACCTTTTAGCAGTGGCAGAATACAAAGCATCATGAAATATCCTGGGAAGATTAACATTCAATGTCTCCTAACCTTTCTGTTGCTCTTTACGTGGTTGAATGATATCTGAGTCCTAAATTTACCCTTTTTAAACAGAAATGCCTTCTCCATTCTAATACTCCTCCTGTTTTCCTTCCCCTTGGGTAAAGCTTAACAGGACTTTACTTTAACTGAGCAAGTCAGTAATTAATTAAATAAATTAAATGCATAACCCCTAAGGTTTGACCTGAGAGCGGAAATTGCTCTGACCGCTCAGTGACAGAGAATGTGATTACTGAAAGATTAACAATGGGAAAGACAGCTGAAGAAACCACCAGAATAGATAGTCACAAGATGCGTTTCTACTCTATTAGACCAAGAGCCGTCCAGCTGGATCTTAACAGATGGTCTCAGTCTCTTGTAAAATATTAAAGTACCCCTTAACTCTATCATAGAATTTCTACCGAAGAAAGAGCTTCAATTTAATGTACTTTTACTGCTGACAGCAATAGTCCATTGAAGTGGGAGTGAAAGCACAGGGAGACACTGGGGTTACTCTGCCTCTCTGGCAAGGTGCCCACAGAGGCTAGGAAGTCACTGGTATTGTAATGCAGATGACAGAAACCAAGGCACACACTGCAGCTGAATTAATTGAAAGAAATGAGCTGCACATCCAGACAGAATTTCAGCTTTAAAAATAAATCTTGGCATAATGATTACCATCTCCTGCTTCTGAGAGATCAACACCCAACTAAATAATTAAGCTGTGTTGAACAGAAGTGCAGCATTTTAAAACAACCAGAAAGATTTTTATGCAATAGCCAGAGTTTGCCAAACTCTCTTTTTTTTTTTTTTTTTTTTTTTTAATATAAGTGGGGAGCAGAGAGGAAGGGGGATGGTAGAAGGATTAAATAAGGAGATATTAGTCTCCTTTTTATTTTCTCGTCTCTAGTTCCAAACAGCACTCTGTGACCAGAGAACTTTTCAAAGTAAATGGACTGTAATGATTTAGATGTGCAGTCCACTTAAAGACATGACCTGAGACTCTTAACTGCACACCAGCTTTATGAAGCATAAGTTTACTGACTTCAGAGGAATTATTCTTTATTTGCATCAGCTTAACAGAAAACAGAATTGCCCCAAAATTATGCTAAAATAAGAAGACTGAATTTGACCTCTTTTTAGCCTTTTGTTCTTACTACTATACAATCCAACATCAAAAATATCCATAATACATATACTTCTGATTCCTAAGATTTTAATATTGATTTAAAAAAAAAAAAAGAGTTAATCAACAAGATCTTAGGATTAGACTATTTTCTCAGGATACTCTAACATTTCATTGCAAAAAAGGTTTATTAAAAAAAAGGAACAGTAAAATTTTTATTGAAAAATCACAGAGAGGGTATCTCTCTGTTCTACTCCCAGCTTTGTCATCTTCAAAACACTGAAGCCACTTCATCTTGGACAGATCACTACTAGACACAATCAGTTCAATCTGTACATGTATTTTGACAACAAATGTGATGAAATGCTATTTGTCTGTTTCTATAAGGCACATAATGCCTTATAATGGCTTTTTGTCACTCTCACTTCCTTATTAGTAAAATCCTGAGTGACCACAGAGACACCAGAAGCTCACATAGGTATATTGGTAGCAAAGATTCATTTCAGCCTATATACTGATACAAAGGTGAATATAGTACAGAGGTCTGTAGTTCAGAAATATGTATATATTAAGAAAACTGTTACACTTAACATAACCACTCCCTGCCTTTTGGATAGCATTTTGGCAGTCTCGATTTTCTGACTTAAACCATAAAAATATCCTTCATATTTTTCCATCAAATGGTGTTTCATGGTATTACAAAGATTTAAGGCATTAATTACAATAGAAAAATCTATGCAATGATATGTCTTTAACCAAAAAGTACTAACCAAAAAAACCAATAGAGTTTAGTCTTCCACATTAACTGAAAGGAATAAATCCGGTGCACTGTGTCTGAATTTTGTAGTCTTGGAATATGGATTTCAATTGTTCATCCACAGCTGGTTAGAGCCAAGGAGTTACAAGATACTGTTGTTACAGTTGGATGTTACCTCCTGAGGGAAGAAATGTTAGTGTACAAATAGAGAATGAGATTTTCAGTTGGTTACTTGAGAAGCAGGAGTTTGCCACAAATAGAGTTTCAGTAATCGCAGGATAAGTTGGAAAGGACCTCTGGAGGACATCTGGAACAGCCTCCTGTTCAAAGCAGGACCAAATAGAGGAGTGCTCTAGCCCTCGTCAAGCTGACCCCTGATGACCTCTGGGGATGCAGACTCCACAGCCTTTCTGGGCAATCTCTTCCTATGTTTGACCTCCCTCACAGGGAACTAGTTGTTCTAATGTCTAATTCAAACCTCCTGTTTTTCTAACTTAAGTCTTTACTTCTTATCCTTCCCCCATGCCCCTGTAAGGGAACAGTGACATCGAGCAGCTCTCAAAGACAGGGAGACAGGTCTTAAGGGTGAGGGCAGGGCAGCAATTCACCAAGGGGCGCAATCTCATGGTACCTGGCCAGGAGAGCAGGGCTGGCATGGGCATGATGACTGGGGTCAGCTGGGAGCCCACTGATGGCCAGGCAAGTCCACAGTGACCAAGCAGGCCTGAGGCCAAGCTGGCTGGCATCAACAAAGCTTGGCATGCAGGTCAGGCGGAGACTGGGTGGGAGCACCTGAGCTCAAACGCAGCTTCCAAGCAGAGTGGGAAGGCCCTGGTGAGTCTTCTTGCAGCTCTCTCTGACCCTGCTCTTCCCCAGGTCACCCATTCTTGCTGTACCAGTGTGGGCTTTGGGCACCACAGCTGAACCCTGGGGTGGGTGGGCTGCAGAACCTGTCAGCACTCAGCCTTTGCAGGGACCTTCTATGGCAACCAGCAGCTGCTAAAGAGCAATGAGGTGGTTTTATGGAAAAAAGTGCTTAGCTGAGTGCATACCCTTTCATTCTGGTTAATAAGGAAGCGTTTTTCGTTTTTTCCCCTTTAAGACATTTAGAGACTACCGAGGGAAACAACACAGTGCCAAATTAGGTATCACATTAATCATGCTACTGCATAAGAGGTCTATCAAATCTATCCAATGTTTCCTAATCACATCTCAATACAAAATGATAATTCACATTTTAAATACAAGTTTTTCTCCTTCTGACATTTTTGTGCTTGATATACCTGGTTTTTCTTCCTGATTCTTCACTCATGTATATGATAGTATTGCTAATAAAAAATTAAGAGCATATTTTTCACTTTACAAGTGCCTCTGTCATTAGATATCTTCTAGATACTATCTCAGACTTAATAAGTCTCTCATTATAGTTACTATATTGACATATAGGGAAAAATCTACCTCTAAATGTAATTCATCTTAAGACTTCTGCCTCTGAATACCAAGACACAAATTTTTGTCCAATGAATAAATGTTCAGTGGCGTCATACAATGACTTTTCAGATGAAGGTCTAGCTCCAAGGAGAAAAAAAAAAAAAAGGCAAAAGACATTTATTTGCTTATTTCTTTTCTAAACACTCTCCTTTATAGAATAACTTTTCCATATGAGTCTGTTCACTATTTTCTACTTTAAATCTTTCCCTGGCATCTGTATTTTCTTGGTACCACCATAGGTAAAAAGTAGT
Organism: Burhinus bistriatus; assembly: GCA_013397275.1. NCBI lineage: Eukaryota > Metazoa > Chordata > Aves > Charadriiformes > Burhinidae > Burhinus > Burhinus bistriatus. The sequence continues at coordinate 15,948 of VYXH01011336.1, read as the reverse complement.
TTAACAGCAGTCAGTATAAACTATTTTATTCTATAATTATTTTATGAAAATGTTTTATATATTTTATAGAAATTACTTGGAACCCTCAGCTGTATAGCAGCTGACTTTATCTAATGAAATGATTTCCACTGCTATTACTTACCATTTTTACTTTCTTTGATTCAAATGTGATTGTAAACTGTTCAGGACAAGATAAAAGCTCTGTTCCACTGTTAAGCTGGTAATATACAGGTATTATCCTACTTCAGATTTTCATTACCTGAAGTATATTTATAGTTCCTCTAAGGGCTTGTAACAGTAAGTACAAAAAATTATAAAACATCAGACTAAACAAAAATTTTTCAGAAATATATTATTATGCTTTATGAATAAACCTGGCAAAAAAGTCTGATGAAAGAATAAAAAGATCTTACCTCATCAGATCTTAGAAATTAAGCGCAGGAAAAACTGAAAACAATACAAACACAACATACCTAATAGCCCAATTATACCATATACAGTATTTGAGTGAAAAAGCTCAGAAATTCCCATAAGATCAATGCTGTCTGGTTCTGCTTTGAATCCAAGTCATTCTATAGGTGAACACTACAATTGTTACTGCATAAGCTTTATAATTTTTCAAGCATAAAAACAACACAGTTAATTATATTAAGACTCTCCAAATAATATTATGTATGGAATTAATGACAGTTTCACTTACCTATCCAGGAGGAAAAGCTACTCACCACTGTGAGAATGAAAAACATATCACAATCATATCAAACCTCGTTATTCTCTCAAAATTCTGTCTCTGTTCTTCAACATAAATTCATAAAAACCTACGCACGGAAATCAAACACATCCTTGGCTCCATCTCCACCCTTGTTTTGGAGAGCTTACTGCAGACTGTCAATACTTAAAGGGAACTATAAGGGTGATATAAAGAAGATTTTTTTTACAATGAGGGTCCTGAGACACTGGAACAGGTTATCCAAATAATCTGAGGATGACCCATCCCTGGAAATGTTCAAGGTCAGGCTGGATGGAGCTTTGAGTAACCTGATCTAGTGGAAGATGTCCCTGCTGACAACAGGGGGCTTGGACTGGATTATCTTTAAGGTCCCTTCCAACCAAACCATTCTATGATTTTATGATTCTGTGATTTAAATAAAACACTAGATCTCATTCCCTCATTTGAGAAAAAAAAAATAAAGTAACGTGTGATAAATGTGACCTACATGATTTATTGTATTGCTAGAAAACATTTATTTTATTATTGTGAAAGGTACAGAGTAGAATCTCTATAAAATGGAGAATTTCAATTAATATGACCTAAAAACTTCTCTTCACAAATAATAGTTATTACTGAAAGTGAAATAGACTGTATATTACATGAAAATTAAATTGAAGAAAATATGAAACAATCTATGAAGTGCTGGAACAATGACAATGAATAAGTAGGAGTTTGTTTAATATATGTTTTCATTAAATACTCGCCTCCTTCTATTTGGTTGTTTTGGACAAAACTGAATGCCTCACTAGTCATTTGCAAACAAAACACTGACCAAAGCTATTAAGAAGTTGTCTTCTTTAATCCCATCCATTTTGGGATGATCTACAGTCTCATAATTCTGCAAAGTTCTGAGCTTTTCAGAACAGAGAAAAAAAAAATTGCTTTGTTTAATTATGCGAACATATTTTAATGGCACCACATTGATGTTGCAGTCAAACATCTACCTACATTTACATCATTCCACAATGTTTGTCTATAAATCCTGTTGTTCCAAATCAGCCCCCTTACAGTATTAACTGATTTTTTTGAACTTCTGTTACTTACTTGAAGTAGTATGAATAGAATTGTATAAAATTTCATCTCCTTTTAAATCTGTAGTTACTATATAAATAATGGTTTCTTATTAAGGGTTTGAGATAAAGGTCACAACAGCTAATCACTTCTTCATGAATCAGAAATGGGATATGCATAGATAGTTGAGATCAGCTCTCTGAAGCTGAGAGCTGTAGAAGAGTTAAAAAAAATCAATAGCCCTTGCCCATGAAAACTATAAAATGATAGTGAGCCTGGTCTTCTGAAATGGAAACTGTGAGGAATGTATATTACTAAAGTTTGCTAGCTGGAGTGTAAAAATTTTGGTCCAGCCAAATTCAAAGCTCACACTTCAGAGGGTACTAGCTCCTGTCAAAGAAATATTAAAAATAAAATTTTATTATGTTAAAAAACATTTATTAAAAGCAATTATTAAAAACAATCAAATGAAGGTCTATAAGGATCTATGCAATATTTGCTTAAAAAAATTCCAACGGAAAAAACAAATGCATATTAAATGCTTAACTGATTTCCCAGGATTTCATTCTAGCTGACAGTTGTAGCCACTTGAGTCTTTTAGTTTAGAATTATTTAGTCATAACAAACAAGTTTTCTTGGTGGCAAAAAAAAAGAAAATTAAATGTTTGACATTTTATTTCTAGAAAAGCATTTCTCACGTATTGTCTGCAGATGGCAGCAAGTATTCACTGAACAGTAGAATTTCCATTGAGATTCATTAAACTATGCATACTACATCATACTTTTTGGAAGATCAAGTTAACCATCATACATTTTTATCAAGGAAATTACAATAACATTAAAAAATGTTTCAAATACACATCCAAAAGGATTAATTTGTGTTATGTAATAGGTATTCCTATAATGATTAAAATAGCGTAAAATAAGGAGACATCATATGTAGAAGCAAACGTATGTAGCTATGTAGTTTTGTAGGAGTGAAGTAGGCAGGGCTTTACTGGATGAGAGAAATTGAAAACACAATATTGAAGTTATTAATCGGTTGACTAAATTTCTTGTGCCACAGGTGCCAGTATTTCTTATCTCCATCTTTTATATTATTCCCATACTTAGAAATCCCCCTTGGTCATAAACCCATTCTAACAGCCACCATGTAAAAATAAAAAATAAAATCCTACTATTCAGGCTCATTCATATTAATGAATCAGTTGAGACACTTCTTAACATAGATTTTTCCTTGAGTGGAGATTGGATTTCAGTACTTCTTCCAAAATGTAGGTATAATTTCTAAGGCAAAATCTGAAAAGTCTAAAAATACAGAGCTCTGATGAGAATTACCATTTCTCTGCCAGATAATTTCTATCACTGATTTTTTTGCTGTGACTGAGCAACTGTTCACAAATGTGTTTTGGAAAGAAAAAGTTTAGTCTAGGTATATTAGCCTCAGATTTTTGTGGCTGTTGAAAAAAATAAGGAACATATTGGATTTCATGTACATACGAAGAATTTTTCTCTTCATAAAGAAGGCATTGTAGAAGATACCTTTGCCCTACCTGCCAACTAACCACACTGATGCTAAGTGTTTGTAGCTGCTGACATAAATGTTCCTATGAAATAGAATGAAATTAATGGATAAGGTGATTGCTGCTGCTTCAGTAATTACGGACAATTTACAAATGATAATGGCAGCTGATGCACAACATCAACTGAAAACAATCAGTCACTGGAACAACCTCCCCAAGAACGTGGTAGCGTCCTGAGGTTTCCAGACATGACTGAACAGGGTGATAAGATAATCTCATCTAGGCTCCCTTTCCCATGAAATGTTGGACCAGTTGATCTTTCAAGGTCCCTTCCAACCTGGGTTGTTCCATGATTCTGTGAACATCGATATGTGGAAGTGGAAACATTTTTTTTCCTTCTTTTAGTTTGTGGGCCTCCTATGTGCTTTAAGTTCTTCCTTGTGTTTTTATACATCTGTCACATCACAATAACTGAGATCTTTGATCCCATTCTGTCACAAAAATGTCAAATGTATGTACATTAAAACTAGAGTGCGAAAAATTTTCCCTAGCACACAAATTCTTGACTCGTACTTCATATTTTCAGACCTTCCCATGAATCAGTTGGTTTATATTAAGAAATATTATTTAAAATCTCTTTGGTGGGTGAAAAACAGCTAAAACAGTGAGTTCTGTTTTACTGCAGTTCATGATAATTAATTCTTCTGGTCTGTTGTGGCCTAAAATTCACAGAGAAATACTGCCTTTATGTAAATTACTGTCAAAATCTTTAATTTACCTCAGTCACCTTTCTCCCTTTTCATTTAGAATACTTGTTTTCATGGACCAGAATTCTTCTATAAAAGCTTGGATTATCTAATCAGATAAAATTAAAGACTTCAAGGAGTATTCAAGCAGGTTGTGTATCTTTAGATTGCATGCATTCCTTTCAGAACCACTTATTCCTTCTTATTTATTGATAAAATAAAAAATTCACTTCAACTTAAGTGTTTTTATAGCTTTCTCTGTTTTTTTTTAATGTAATCCTTCCAGAGTTTTTGAGTTCCTACTAAAAATAAAAAAACACCCCAAAACACAGAAAAAATTAATCCAAATGGTACAATATTAATCTACGTAATCCCTGCTGTTTTCTCAGTCCTTTGAATATTGTGTATGCTGAGCCTTAGTTGATATTGCTGGTTCCATTGCAGTCACAAGCAGTCAGTTTTCTACAAGATTAATTCCCATGTGGCAGCTATTCTGATTTCAGTTTTAATTTTCTTTTAAAAACTCTTTATGTCTGCTATGATACTGTATATCTAATTAATAAATAGTGATGTTTCCCAATTTTTTTTTTCAACATTGATTTATAATAAATTCAGAGGGGAAAAAAATGGCTAGCAAATATTATTGTCTTACAATGATCATAGTGAAACTGAGTACAGACAATCAGAGCACCATTGCCTGAACAGCTGTGCATACTAATACTGCAATTCTAAGCAGAAAAAAAAAATTCCCTTGGGTAGCTGCCAGCTAATCCTGGAAATACTTAGACTTCCTACATCTTTCCCTTTTGAATTAAAAGTTCCTTTGTTGTCTAGACAATTCCACCTCTGACCATGCCTACGTTTCCCCAAGCCTAAGCATCTTGAAACCTCTCTCAGCTAATTCCAATTTGAATCCAGCAGTAAGTATTCCTCTGCTTAGATGCTCTGACCTGACGTAAGTTATAGAGAGGGAGGCTGTCTTCAAGGAACCCCTTTCTGGAATATTTACACTTGTCGATAGAACAACTTATGTAGCAACTTAGTTTAGATCATTATTATGGGGCTCCTAAAGAGAAGTACATGTGTGTGAGAGTGGAAAACAAGCATATTAAGAAGACTCCACAAGGGATCTTTTGGAGACTAACCTCTGACTAATGACACTGTTGTTTATAAAGACACTTCTCTAGAAGTCATTTGGTCGGGATGATAAATTACCTGATACGAATGATCCAAGGAGGGAGTCTTTGTCACTTATAGAAGGAGCTTAGCTTGCTCAGGTTGAAGTTCTTTTTCATGCTATCTGCTATTATATTTTCCACAATATAACATTTGAGGATGCACAGCCTAAACTGAAAGATCCTATGTCTTTTACTACTCTGGCTATAGGGTAATTAGGACTCTTTGAATGGCAATAGGTTAGAGCATTCCAGGTGTCAAATTTTAAAAAAATGTACCTACCTAATTAATATATACATAAAAAAATCAATAAACAAAAAACATACACAATTTTCAAATTCATGATATCTGCATGTATATGAGCCATCACACCATTAAAAGCTGACTCATACATGTTAAATCAGTGATTTATTACATCCCAAATAACAAGAATACTTTAAAAAACTATTACCTTTCTTGTTAGCAGCCCTTAAAATTCAGCTTTTTGATTCTAACAGGAATGTATGAAGCAAGTGAACTTTACTTACGGCAATTTTTTTTTTTTCAATAATATAACAGAAGTCATTAAAGCAAATGCATTTATTCACTTGCCTATGAGGCTCCTTGAGCTTTTTTTTTCCCCACTTGGAGAATTTTCAATTTGATTAGGTTTGCAGCTGTGCTGTTTAATAATTGCTGCACATATATTCAAAGACTAGGCACAGATATNATTTGATTAGGTTTGCAGCTGTGCACATATATCCAAAGACTAGGCACAGATACTAGAAAATGAAACAAAATTAGTCTATCATATGAGCTTCCTGTTACCCCGCAATGATCTGTGGAGCCTATATGTCATGCAGGTTGTTGTAAAGGATGGATTCAGTGATTCTGGAATAAGGGGAACAAAAATGTTGACATTCAGTCTTTCTGTGTGAATGCTATAAATTTTGTCGTGTTTGTGTAGTTAAATTCTCTCAATGCAGACCAGTCCTTGTAAGATTTGCTCATACCATAGAAGTGTTTGTTTCATACTGACTTTTAAAGTGGATTTTATTTTACAGCATGTTACGTTGCAGGAGGAGTTTAGCATTAAATAAACACATTATCAGTATCCTGAACTTCTTAAAATATAGTGATAGATAATAACTACTAAAACTTACAATGATACAAAGAATATGCATAGGATGTGATGAAAATTGTCTGGTACGATTTAAATTTTGCGTTCCAGCAAAATAAGAGAATAGCATGCTGGGCAGCAAAAATAGCAATACAGTAAAGGTCCACAAATATTTTTTTATTTTCCATTGGGGGTTGGACTAGATGGCCTTCAAAGGTCCCTTCCCACTCAAACTATGCTATGATTCTATGATAATCAGTATTACAGAAGAGTATAACCCATTACCTGCCAAAAACCTAAAAAAGTTAAGGATTGATGGTTCACTTTGCTTACGGTAAAACATAATCACAGAAGTTTTTCACAAAAAAGACCCCTATCATGGTCCCTTGAGTAAAAGGTTTTACTTGTTTGTTTGTTTTCCAACGGAAAGCTGCTTAATTATGATATCTTACTGTAAAAAACCCAGGGTAATTTTAATAATTTATAGAACAAAAAGAAGAAACAGGGGTAAATATTGGGTTTTTTTTCCCTTTCCTTCACTGACTGTATTCAACATTAAAATTCCAGTATTTCATCCACCCTATTTGATAAAGACATCAAACTTGTATTCTGTTCAAACCTCTCTGTCTTTTTTTGTGTACGTGTGTCGGGGTGTGTGTGTGTCTGTGTTGTGTTGTTTTCTTCATTCAATTTCATATCTGTTAGCAATGCTTCTATAGCTACACTTATAACCATTTTTTTTCTGACATCTGTTGATCTGGAGATTTCATAAACTGCTTCAGTTTAGTATAATATATATTTAGTAAGACACATTGTACATTATAGTAGATATTAAGGAAGATTTATAGCTGTTCTAAACTCCTTTTCAATTTTTCAGTTTACTGAGATCCTCATTTTAACATTTTCTCCAGAAAAAACAGATACTATACCAAATAAGCTTACCATGGTTGTCTGCCCTGGCACAGAAAATCTGCAGGCATAACATTATGTCCTTCAGGTTTTATATATGTTTTCCTGTCACGTCCCTTCACAAATTCCTCAACTATGAGAACTTGCAGTGTAAGAATATACATTTCTTGTAAAGGTATAACTTTGCCACGGGACTAGGCCAGAGCAGGTAGGAGATTTTGAATACTATCAATTTGTCCTTGATTCTCCCTTTTCTTCAGAGAATAGTAATAAAGCAGGGAATGGTGATGGGAGAGATCAGTTCTTGCCCTGGATCCGCACGATACTTCGTGCTTTCCTGCAGTGCTGGTAGGTGGTATTTGTGTAGCCATGTGCATTCCCTGCACACCAGCCCTTTAAACCTGCTTGCCCTCTACCAGGAGCTAACAAAGCTGGCTCGTTAAGAGGATGCCTTCACAGTGTCCAAGGTGGGAGTACAGATCTTGCATAGACCTTCCCTTTACTGTCTCCTTATTTCCTTCTTCCCTGATGAACCACTGCTCTCACAGTATGTCAGAAGTACAGAGAAAAACTTGGGTAAAGGGAAACAGATTCATTAGAAATATGAAGCCTAAGAGTAAGAGGAATAGAAAACATTTTTACAGTATTTTCTATAATCAGATTTAATGTTTTGGTTCCTCTTTTTCTCTAAAAATTGAAATGTTGATTTAAAAAATTTCATCAATATAACAACTAGAGTAATTTGAGTATCAGAGAATCCTCCTTTTTATAAATAAATAATTCAGAATTAATATTCTTAATTACTCTTTAAGCTTATACAGATTACATTTTAAGCATTTTTTAAGGAAATATGTATTATGTAATTAACTTACACTGATTTGAAAACAAGCACTGTAATGACAGTAAACATTTTACTCCTTTTTCACCAAGATAAGCTAAAAACTGAAATATGTAGTAAATAATTTATATTTTTGTGGTTTATAAACTAATTAGCTAATAGTGAGTTGAAAATTAAATTGATTTCACTTGATTTCAATGATATAGGAGCATATCCTATACTAACAGTTTAAATTGGGAAATAAAACATAAATATATTATCTTATCTTGTATTGTCTATATATAGCCTGTCCAAACATTACTTCAAAGGTTTCTTTTATATATTTTATGTTTAATGATTCTGTTGTCACTGTAAAGAAATATTGTATTATGATGGCAAGTTGACAATCAGAACTTCACTGACAATTTGCGATCTGGAGGTACACAACTAGTGTACAGCTAGTTAGATGCCTAACTCATGCATAGAGATCATTAGGTAGTCTAACTGCTATGTAAGTCCTTTTTATCACAAAAATCCGGACTCAGAGATGTCAATTCCATTGAGACAACTACTACAGACTCTGCATCGTCTTATGCTCATAAAGCGGACCTGTTTGGGTCATACCATTAAACCCTTTTCTGAGCGCAAGTCTGATCTTTGCTTTCTATGTATTTGTCTGCTGTCTGAGGCTGAAATTCTTACACGATGTTGGTGCAGGACTAACAGTGCAGGATCTTAAATAACACAATAGCCCATCACAGAAGAGATGAGGTGTTTTGGGAAACAGGCAGGGCTGGGCTGCTGTGCAACAGTCACAAAGTCACAAGCTATGCAGCTAATGGAAACTGTAGATAGGGATAATGCTCCACTGTTAAATAAAATAGGATCTGGGTTTGATCCATGAACTTGAAGCAAAGTTTTATGGGTCAGTTTATGTACTAAGTAGGGAGAATTTCCCCTAGAGCAGGTCAGTCAAGTCAATACTACCTGGTATTTGTCCTTTCTTTTCTTCTGAAGTTCGCATAGTGCCCTTGTGGCCTTAAGGTGCAGTTTGTTAGGTTTTCCCCATTCAAAATATCCAAAATAGTGGATACCGCGCACCATCCAAATAAATGTAAATCTAGTTTTGAGGTTTCTTACACTGTTGCCATCTAGACACATCTACTCACAAGTAGGCTTTGTAATCATGAGAAGGAGAAGACAAGTAAACCATAATTTAAGCAGACAAGGAAGATGAAATTTCTGTCCTTTTTTCTCTCAGAAAGATACTTCTTAAAATTTTATACAGAAGAATATTTAAACAGTAACATAGTCTCTGAGTAGGGATGATGTGCAGTATCTTTACCTACTTACAAAACTTGATTTGCTCTGAGTTTCTAATTCATCCAGAGGAAAGGAAGTGTACATTTTTTAAATCTTTGCTTTAATGCAGGTTCATCATGAAGGACTTAAGCCTCTATATTTGCACCAGAAGCAGAAGTAAAGTAAATCTAATGCTTTGTCCATACAATGCAGGAGAAAAAGAAGGTACTATATAAGTAACTGAAAACCCTTAATAAAAGTTTGCCCCATACATCTCAAAACTAAATGTATCAAAATCTCCATGAAAATGATTTTTTAAAATACTATCCATTACAAATGATTAATCACAATCGGTTTTTTTACATGAAAAGTGCAGTCCTGTAATAAAGAAAGGTTTTGTTCATATTCCTCTGGCTGATTAGTTACTAATCACTGTGTGGGAGCATTTCAAGGTTAATGTAATACCAGGGATGGACAAAGCTTCAGACTAAAGGGGAAGGAAAAAGGATTTCTACAATCAGATACCTGCAGTCACTCCGAACAATGTAGCAGGTGTTCACAACAGAAGACTTTCATATTCCTATGACTAGACAGTCTCAGTTGCAGAAACATAGGTGTAGTATACATGATATGTTTATACTGCTAAGTAAAAAAGTGTGGGGAAATGAGCTCTAGCAGTGTTCCCTGATGATCCACACTGCTTAACTGTAAGCTCACTCTATCACTCATGTTTTAACTGCTCCCACTAGCTCCCTCCAAAACAAATCTGTTATAAAAGGAGCTACCCCTAAACAAAGAGGAAAAAAAAAACCCAAACCCACAGCAGTGCCCATCATCCCTGGGGCAAGGGAGTCCTAGCTGCCCCTCTTTGGTATAGCAGTGCAGCTGATGCTTGAAGGACACATTAGACCTTCTCCAGACAAAATACTTAGATAGTGGTACATATGCAGCAAACCAGTGTGTTCCTGGTGCCTTGGACCTCCTATTCAGTCGGTGTTACTGACCACAAAGACAATGCTTTGCAAAATATATGGATCTCAAGAAGACTAATTAATCTTAGCAGACCAAATTGCTATTGGCATCCGAAAATCCTTTGCAAATATTCTGACCAAATATTGTTTAAAGTGGTGCTAGCACTTCTATCCTTGCCTAAAAATCTGCACCTGCTTCTCTTGCAGTTATTTATTCTCTCTGAAGCAGGCGAGATCGGCTTGTCAGTTCCATCTTCCAACTGATGTTTCCAACCCAATTTAACTTACATTAACTATTGTTTACTCTTAAAAAAATAGAAAGACATCTCAAAAGCATTGGTGAGATAGCAGAAATAATATATGCATGAAGTTTTGAAAATACTGCAGTCAAAAAGCACGTCAAAGTTAATTGAATACAAACACAAGAAATTAAGATGCTGACAGAAAACAAACAAACAAACGAAAAAAACCCCTTCATGTTGAAAAGTAGAAAGGGATAATGAATGGACTGAATCTATTTAAAATGGAAGTAAGAAGTCCCAAAAGCTATTGAAGAATGCAAAGGCTGGGGAATATTACTCAAGGTAGTTAAAAATGTCATTCCTTTATGACAAGCTTATCAGTTGAAAGGCACAGAATAAATAAGTTATAAATAATAAGTTATAACAAACAATATGTAACTAATATTCATATGTCCTACTCTGCAGTAATAGTGACAGGCTTTTTCCTAGAATTTCAACATTATAATTTTTATGAAAAATGTGTGCTATCAACGTACGTTGCTGTTTACATGTTTTAAGTCCTTTGGTACATATACCAAACATTTCAACATATAAATATTACCTAATAAATAAGTGAACACCAAATAAGGGAGAACCCCAGAAAGTTTTTACTTGACTTTCATAATCTGTATGTTAAATAATTGAAATTAAACCTTTATAAGGTCATGCTCAGTGGTCCTTCCTATGAAAGGTTCACGGTTACTTCCGAAAGCCACTGAAAATGAGTATTAATACACGTTTCTAAATTTATTGTAAGCTAAGATTTAATGAGTTTTCAGCAGAGGGTTGAAATTTGCTGCGTTAGTGTAAATTGTTTAAGAATGCAACTACGTGCTGTTTTGTCACTACTTTACCTGCTGAAAATTTCAAAATCTTCATTATCTTCAATAAATGAACAAATGTTTATTTTACTGTGATAATTGTGGAAACTCAGATAAAACTAATTATTTTTAAAAAGCATGAGGTGTTCAAGTCATGTATTTTTAATGCCTGGTTTCTGGTTAATGAAGAAGTCTTTCTCATGAGGTTAAGTTGATTTTTTAAGACCTGTAATTTTTCTGCAGACCTTAAGGAGTATGGAATGTATGCCAGGTACCAAATCATGGATTTCAAATATACATACGTCAGAGATGTATCTCAGGACATGGTGCAGAGGAGTACAGACATGGGGTTGTGATAAGAGATGGGGCACAGGCTTGGTACTGGAGACACCACAGCTATAAATAATTCACCCACAGTCAGTGAAAGAAATGTAGATGTGGAGCTGGTCAAAGTTGGTTTCCGGAGTAAAAAAAAGAGAACAAAGGCATAGTATCTGACATATGTAAAAGACACTACAAATTGTTAATATGGATTAACAAGGAGCTGCAGACCAGTGAGGAAAAACAAAGGCACAGAAACATACTAAAGAGTAGAAGAATGACCCCAAGAGAGTCATAGATTGAGAAATAAGAAACCATTGACATGACCAGCATATTTCTCCTGGTGAAGGACTGCAGGTGCTTAACACTACCCTCTCCCTTCCCTCCCCACTTACATGAGAATGAAGCCACCAACCTTACAGTCCAGAGGAGCAAGGAAGGGTTAACAACACCAGGAGCCAGGGTAGTAACAGTGTGTACAACAATTTTAACTCCAATATTCTTTCTTTTCCTGTAGCAATTAGCTCTGGACTAACAATAGTTAATATTTCTACTCCTGAATTGGAAAAAATACATTTTACAGTAAGGATATTTTAAATTAAAAACAAACAAACAAAGAGGCTAAACCTTAGTATCTTTCTATTTAATTACTTTGCCCTGCAAAACACCTGGTTTAAGAGCTGCAGAAACCTGTAGGGAGGCACAATCACTGAAAACTTACATATTCATTGTGAACTCAGACAAAAAGAGAAAGGGTTTATCTGCCTTTCTTTTTTTTTTTTTTTTATAGCACAAATTGCAGTTTTCACAGAGTTAAGTAACATTATTGACAATAATTATAATAAAAGTATAGATCTAATAGTTATGGATTTAATAAATTTCTGCCTCAGAAGTTTACTAACTCCCTCAGTAATAACTAATCAGTGTAGGCGTTTTAGATATATTGATTAGAAGAAGCACAAGTATTCTCTAGTCTTTTTTGTTTAGCTCTGGAGTTACATGGCAATATAAACAATTGCGTGTATCTTTTTTGTTATCCAGATGACGAGAAGTACTTGCTATAAAGAATGGAAATCTTGGGCCTCTTAGATACACTAAAATTCACATTTCTTTTTTTTTTTTTACTTACTCTCTTGTGTTAGTAAATGAACTCTCTCTTTGTCCTTTTCCTCTCCCTCTCTGAGAGGCTGTGTACTGCAGACCTACAGCAAATCTCTGTAATTTCCCTCCGAGATGATTTCCGCAAAGATGATTTCTTGGTACTTGAGACCTTTCTGGAAAACAGCAACACTTGAAAGCAGCTGTGTCACCTCAGTGGACTAAATATACGGGGCAGAGATTATAAACAGTGTGTTCATTAACCTGTGCTGTGCTAACACTGAGACTCTCTTTCTTTTCCACGGTTCTTATTACTGTTACTGTTCTTATCATTGCCATTATTATTTGTGCATTTTCACCGTGAGGTCTTGATAGTGTTGCAAACTTTGAAACACAGACTCAGCAAAATTTAAACATTGTTACTGTTTTTGACAGATCAGAGTTGGTTTTATGTCAGTTTTTGTTGTTTGTGTTTTTTTTAACGCTGTGGGGAAACATTCACTTTGCCACTGAAAAGTTAGAGAAAGGATTTGTAACTGCGATAGTTAAAAAAGAAAATAAATAAAAACTTTTTATTTGTTTGCAAAAGAAGTTCAGCCATCTTGAATTTCCTTCACTGCCCAGTGTTTACTAAAATAGACAAGCAAGTTTAATTCAATCATTAATACTTATGAGTATGAAACATACTTTTACACGAGGATGGAGTGGGAGCATGTCCACTTCTACTATATTGTTTGTGGCAATATATACGAGATTTTTGCTGAGAAGGAAACACAATGTTTTAGGTATCTCCGGATCTGATAATAGGACAATCCTGACAGATAATCTGCTGCAACATGCTCAAATTTGCTCGAGTCCTATGCAGCTGCTGTGAAGCAACTTCAGTGCTATAATGTTTTCTTCAGTAGATTGAACCAATTCACCGTTAGCAAAAAAATATATTAAACATATCAAAATATTACAAATATTTATTTATAACTGCAAAAAGAACGCATTTCTTTCTTTAAAGTTGCTATTGACACCTATATCAGTTTTGGCTGGGATAGAGGTAATTTTCTTCATAGTAGCTAGCACGGGCCTATGTTTGGATTTGTGCTGAAAACAGTGTATATGACACAGGGATGTTTCCATTATTGCTGAGCAGTGCTTACACAGAGTCAAGGCCTTTTCTGGTTCTCATCCCGCCCCACCAGCGAGTAGGCTGGGGGTGCACAAGAAGCTGGGAGGAGACACAGCTGGGACAGCTGACTCCAACTGACCAAAGGGATATTCCATACCATATGGCATCATGCTAAGCAATATAAAGTTGAGTGAAGAAAGAAGAGGGGGACTTTCGGAGGTATGGTGTTTGTCTTCCCAAGTAACCCTTACAAGTGATGGAGCTCTGCTTTCCTGGAGAACATCTGCCTGCCAATGGGAAGTAATGAATGCATTCCTTGTTTTGCTTTGCTTGTGTGTGCAGCTTTTGCTTAACCTATTTAACTGCCTTCATATCAACCCACAACGAGTCTCTTACTTTTACTCTTCTGATTCATTCCCTCATCCCACTGCAAGGAGGGGGGAGGGGAGGGGAGGGCGCAGGGGGAGTGAGTGAGCAACTGTGTGGTGCTTAGTTGCTGGCTGGGATTAAACCACAGCAACATCCCAATGAAGATTTTCCTTAGTAGAAATTAAATATATCACTTCTTGGTTAGTCATTGAGAGCAGGGAATAATATCTCATTTGTTCATTTTTGTCTTTACAAGAATCTTTTAAAAACTTAAACATTTATCAGGCCTCCTTTTGAGTTGTCTTTTCTACAAATATCTTTACTATTGGATGAATCATTATTAGAAACTGAATTACTTAATAATTTAATCTCCAAATCTTACTCTACTGCTCATGTATTTAAAACCATGAACACAGGTGACTTCGAAGAAAGGGGGTTTATTTTCTCCAGAAAAAAAATTTATATGTGTAATAATAATCTACATGAACAAAGAAGCTTTCTTGGACTAGACAACCTTTTTGGGTGAAGGTGACTTCTTCAGCTGTATGTGCTGTAGTCTCCAGAAATATTTCAAAGTCTATATAGTCTCCCTGTGGGGCTTTCAGGACTCTGCCACAAAACATTTTGTGATCCTTTATTTCAAATAGTTATGCATAGAGGGTAATCCACTTCCTAAAGCCTTAGAACGTCACATTTGTTGCCTTGCCACAGTTCAGAAAAACCCTCACAGAAGGTAGCTTATCTCAGCCACTAGAGGGGCTTAAAACTAATATTCAGACAAAACTCGCGACTTCAGTTATGAAGCTAGAGGAGCATATTTTAACAAGCCATTATGCTATAGCATATCCATAGCTAGTAGTTGTCTTGGATAGTCTTTGCAAACTACACAGAAAAACCTGCTTTGGCAAACAGTGACGGTAGTGTTAGTGGAAGGATTTTTTATTTATTATTTATTTCTGGTCTTTAGGCAGCTTAGGGTTGTTCATGTTTGTTTTATTGGAAACTACCGTAATATGAGTAAAGAAACAATGTAAAGAAGAACTTACCCCAGTCGGACAAGACACAATAAGAATGTTTTCTGTCCCCCAGACAGAACTTAAATAATGTGTTCTAAAATAACTTGAAAAGTTCACTGTAACCTTTCAACCAATGCTGGAAACAGCAGCCCGGTACTTTCTATGCAGATTCTATGTCATGGTGGCATTTCAAGATAAAATGAAATTGAAAAAATGTAGAGGTCAGAAGCGACTGAATTGCATACAGGCAAAGAGCTTCTTGCACTGACAAACTTTAAATCAAGCATTTAGGAAATAATATTTTGCACTGAATAAGACATTGGTTTGGATAGTGTGTGTCAGTGTCACATTCTTCTGTATACTGGAAATTGTTTTTGCCTAGGTCAGAAAAAAAAAAAAAAAAAAAAGAAGATGAAGTATGCAGACCTAGTTTCATCCCTTTTTTGCTGATGTGCAGCCAACAGCCAAAAGCAGTCAAAGAGTTACTAAATAGCTGTAATATTCTTCATAGTCAAAACCTAAACTGAAAAGCCAAAGGGTTGAAGAAGAACAAATAGATAGTATAGAGAGACAGCGCCCAGGTGCAGTAGCCCAGC
>VYXH01011335.1:0-15711 GCA_013397275.1 Burhinus bistriatus | reverse complement strand
TTTTGGTTTTTTTTTCTTTCTTGATTAATCCCAGAACTTCAAAATGTGATTGATCTCCAGCTGCCAATGTGGACACTAGTGAGCAGTATTTTAAGCAATATAATTTATGGATAACCACCAGTGGTGTAAATAGGAATTTTTTGAAAGGAAAGAAAGCTATGGGCTATTTCTCAGGGTCTAGGTAAAAAAATTGGCCACAATTTTTGGATGTGTTATGCACTCCATTTATGCAGCCACATGTAATGAAATCTGTATCGATTTCCATCACCCCACCCTCCCCATCAAATGAGAGCAAAACTTTCAAACTGCATAAGGGAAATGATCCAATCTGCCCTCTGGTCTGTAAGTTGTGAGAACAACCCTAATTGCAAAACCTGCAGGTAACTTGTCCCTGGGTCTCTTTCTTTCCAATCCACCTCAGAATGACAGATAAGCTTTTTTTTTTTTTAATTGCACCCACTAGTTCATCTTCGCAAGTGATACTCTGTGTTGTGGAATAGTGTATACTGCAAGCAGCCTTCAAAAATTCTGACGTTACTAAAATATGTTGAGGGCATGGCATCACAAAATTGCTGGTTGCCTTGATCTTGCTTGCTTTATCCTCCAGCGTTACTTGCCTCCAAANGGATCTTACAAGAGTGGAGTAACAGGAGAGAATCACCACCCTTGACCTGCTGGCCGCAGTTATTTTGATGCAGCCTAAGACATGGTTGGCCTTCTGGGCTGCAAGCATACCTTGTTGGCTCATGTTGAGCTACTCATCCACCAAAACCTGCAAGTCCTTCTCCTCAGGGCTGTTCTCAATCCATTCTCTGCCCAGCCTGTATTTGTGCTTGGGACTGCTGTGACCCAGGTGTAGGACCTTGCACTTGGCCTTGTTGAACTTCATGAGGTTGACATGGGCCCACCTCTCAAGCCTGTCCAGGTCCCTCTGGATGGAAACCCTTCCCCACAGCTTGCTGTCATTGGCAGACTTGCTGAGGATGCATTCAATCCCACTGTCTATGTTGCATCTCCAGAGAGCAACTCATCATAAGATAGATATGTAAGATAAGTGATATGAATTGTCCCATGAAAACTACCTGTATTTCTCTGTTGACAATGAGGGAAACTGAAGGTTCCAACAGAGCAGATTTAAATTTAATATTCAAACTGAAATTATTTATATTTAGACATTCACAGTTAGATAAGGTGAATACTGCCATTTGTTACTCTCTTCCTGTTGTGTTAGGGCTTCCCATAGAATAAGTGCTTCCTCCACTTGAGTGTATGCACCATAGTACCCAGAGCAGCAGACAAGCCCTGCGTGCGTTGCCCGCTTTGCTTATGCTGGAGGCTTGGAAATTTAGGCAGGCTGTCATCAACCTCAAGTGGAGGAGGGTGTTTGAGCAGTAACTCCTGCTGTGATGGAAAAGCCTTCTGCAGATTTAGTCTTCGTCCCCAGTCCTCTTCTGGGAGCAAGCCCAGGTCTCCAAAGCTTTTGAGTTTCTTTTCTCTCTTCATTGTATTCCTTGGCTTTTTTTTCTCTTCCGTTTTTCTATTACTGCCAAAAATCTAGATTTAATTAAACATTCTCCCAAATGAAAAATTACTGTGAAACATAAGTAGAATTGTTCAGGTCTTCTCCTCTGTCAGATTATGTGTTTTATTCAGGAGAAGGAATGGGTGATATCATAGAGACAGCTATGAATTCTCACCTCTGCAGCTGCCTGGATCCTAATTCATTGCACTACCGTGTGGAAACTTCTCCCTCTCACATATGAAATAGATGCCAGCAGAAAATTGTCACAGGATGGATTCATACTTGGTAACTTGTAGTGAGTTTGTAACTACCTTGTATTGCTGAGGCAGTAAAAATGAGATGGAAAGAGAGCTGAAAATCCGACTTCAGTGTACTCCTTTTTATGAAGTAATGTGACTATTCCATTTATTTTCTTTATTAATTTCTCTCTCTGTTCTATATTTTATTTTTCTATTTATTCTCTTTAATTATTTAGGCATTTTCCACATCCTCTGTCTCTGTACTGTTTTCTCAATTCCCACTATCTCAGCAGTTCCTTGTTCACATGACTATTTTCTTCTGCTATTTTCCATCTTTACCCTTACTTGAGATTCTCTGACTCTATTTCTTACTTTTCCCCATTCCCTGGTGATTCATATGTGTCTTCATCCTCTTTATCTGAGTGATGTTGTTTCTATCTTTTCTTTACAAATCAATGTTTACCCCAATTTCCAATTTTTTTTTTTCTCTTCCCTTTATTGGTAGTACTTCTGGCATACTCAATTGAAAAACAGAAACTGCAGTAACAAAACAAACTCCCCAAGCCTTTTCCCTACACTTATTTATGAGAAATCTAAATTTCTTATAAAATCAAATCTAACACTTCAAGTTTTTTCCTGTCTATACAGAAAGTAGAATAGAGTGAAGGGGGAGGGGGGGAACAGAACATAAAAGAGATGTAACTGACCATTAAATATCCTATTACAAACACTTTTACTTGCATCTGGAAATGTTTCAATACAGTTGTTTATTTCTTATATAAAGCTAATTTAGAGTCTCTTTTTTTATACTAAATGTTTTTCCATGATGTGAAAGAAGTTGTAAAAGAGAAGGATGTTTCCAAAAGGGAGGAAATGACGAGTCAGATCAAACAGAAAAGTCTCCTTTGAGTCAATTGGTCCTTTTGACTAAGAGTGACTTTAAAGTTACCCATGTTCCCAAACCACAGGAATTTATTTAATTAGAACTTTCCTTGATATTTATAAAAATTTTCAATTTATATCTTTCCAAAAAAATTAAAAAGCCAAGTTCAGCAACCTCTAGTCACGTAACAAATATTCAACCTTATTAAAGCTTGTAGCTCTTATGGGACAGATTTGGGATCCTTGTACCTTCCAACAAGGTTTCCCTGTAAAATTACTGAAATTCCCCAAAAGCAAAGCATTACTTTTTTTTAGCCCAGTAGAATCTTTCTATTGAAAGATGAGATACAAATAAGACTATACAATATAAATACTGATTATTAAAAACCCCCACCATAGGTAAAAGAATTTCAGAATTGAAATATTAAATTAAAATGTAAATTTCCACTGATAGAAAACACAAAATTTCTTTCTCTTTGGTAATTACTGCTTTGTACCATAGAATCCCTCAACAATCTTTGCCCCTTCTGCTACTTTAAATTTCTGCTTCAATGTTAAGAAAATCTTGCCTACACTGTAGGACCCAGCTTTGTAAAGGTAAGTGAAATGTGGCCAATCTTATCTGTGTGGTACTTCTAAGATTAAGTAAACTCTTCATCACCCAGACAAGATTCCGATAAACTCCCTCTTTCCACTTTTATCAGTGACCATACTTAAGAAACTTCTTTATTGCCTTCCTTTTTTTCATCAACACTCATATTTTTATTACTATAAACTCATTGAATTTCCTCATAGCAGTCTTTGATCTAATCATTGTCTTCACATAGCAAGGCAAGACAAACACAAATAATACATTGGTTGAAAAACCCAACAACAAAATATAAGCAGAACTATTACTGCCTTACCTAATATTTGCTTTAGCAGTTGATATTGAAAGCTCCTAAGAAAATGAAGATATCAAGTTTAGTTACCTATAAACTTACTATTGACTTGGTTTTTATATATGTGTGTGTGTGTGTGTATATATGTATAAAACATATCACATTATACTGTCCTATATTCTGTTAAATAGGAGGGCTAACAAAGGGTAGTCAGGCTCAGGAGAACATGAGGGGATCCTGTCATCATTGATACCTTGAAGCATTTTGCATATGAGACCATATGCTGGTTTCTACATTTGTCTTCACTGTAAAGATGAGTAAAAGACACGATGAACGCTTCCTTAAATGCAGCGCACAGACACTTTTCTGTAGCATCCATTTAGACGTGGTTTTGACACTATCTGAAACCTCAAAACTCCCTCCTTGGTCTTTGCAAGGACTGTGTTTGACAACAAATAGCCTTTTGAAAGATTGTCAAAAGCTCCTGCTTGACACAAAACCTGGAGGCTATCTGTGGAAACAGAACAAAACAAAAAGAGAGAGACAGAAAAAAAAAAAAAAAAGGAAGACTTTTGCCAAACAGATGGGATTGGCAGTTATCCTAAGAAATCTGGGTTATGGCTCTGCCCAGTACTAAGGATTTAGAAACAATCGCCTAAGGCCTCAACCAAGAATGTTTTTGTCTGGGTTTTTTTTATTATTATTATTATTTGGGTTTGTGGTTTGTTTTTTTTTTTTTCTTTTTTCCCCATTTAGACATACAAAAAGAGGTGCAAAAATAAGGAAAAAAGAGCATCAAAAATTATTTCTAAATGTTTTTTAACATCTTCCTATGACAAATTCTTCTTTTCTAATAGTTACAGTAACAGACTTAAATCCTGAAGCGCTTTTATGGAGACTTACAGTCCTATAAAGGAATCTGTGAAGAAAGAATCCTGTACCCCTATCAAGGCAGATAGCTCAAAAAAATTTTTCTTCAAAGAATAAGCAATTTAGGTTCATAACAAGACTTTTATACTTAAAATTGAATTGATGTACTGAAGTCCATGACTGCATTCCCTACTCAGTCCTTACCATCTTGAGTCAGTACATACTTAACTATCCAATGGTAAAGGTCTGTAGCTGTCTAGCATTCTGCTTTTGGGCATATCTAGAACTGCTATGGTCTTGACAGCAGAGACTATCTCTGTGCTTACCTCCTAGCCTAGATACTCTTATTCTCAGTCCTGAGAGAATAATTTTTCTAGATATATTTATATGATATAGCAATAGACAGATGACAGATAGAAAAAAAGAAGCCTACATTCACTACACTACCTGAAAGCAGACACCAGGATAATTTCATTTGAGTCAGTGAAAACTTCTGGAAAGATATCTATGTATTGATCCTTGCACAAAATGTAGTTAGTTAATTCCAAATGATGCAATCATTGGTTAAAATATATGGGTGGATTTTCCCCTCTTGGATCCTAGCTCTTGTTTCTGTAAAATACAGACTGCCTTTGGAGCAGGGTTCAGAAATCAGGTCCTCCATCTTACACAAGCTAGGGAATAATGCTTTCTAGATACCCAAATGAAAAGTCTATTTCAAATTCAGTGTTCTCTGAAATTTGAATTTTGTCCAGAATCTAATCCTAGCAATATAAAATGTGCTACAGGCCCATTTCCTTTTTTCTCCACATCCTCACCCCCCCACCCCACCCCCAGTTCAAAGAGTCCACTTTAATTGTTTATTTACTTATTTATTTGCTTTTCGGCAATGGGTCCCACAACTTCCTTAAAAGAAGGGAGGCTTGTGTTAGAACCACATAGAGATTGAGTCACGGAGAGTGTTGGCTTCCAGTTTCCATGTTTTAGAAACCATTTTAGCCACTGAATTCGTGTATAGAACAGGATATTACTTTCTGTTCTTTCAATTTTTTATAAAGGAGTGACTGGTGCTCCACCCTAGGATAGTTCCAGGCTATGCCAGTTAATAGAGATGTATTCCTACAGATCAGAGGCAGTGACATAAGCTCCACAAAGGACTGGGATTTTAAACCAAAATTAAATTTCAGTGCTTCAGATTGTTGAATGACACAGCCTTCCACAAACAGAGCACTTGTGAACTTTCTGTGCTTACCTGTTGTGTCATATATAAAGTATGTGTAAAGTCAGTAAATCTTTACAGAATAGTTTTATAAATATATATGATTTAGTATGAAACCCACTTACTTTAAAATTGGTATACAATCATTTGTCTTCCATAGGAGTATATTGATATTCATTTAAAGAATTAAATATATGTATGTATGTACATCTAAGCAGCAGAGAGATTTGATTTCCCTCCATGTCTTTTATGCTTCTGACAGATACGTTAGGCACTTTTTTTTATGCTTCTTAAGAAGACATTTTTTATGTAGAATAAAGTAAGGTACCTTACCTCACTGAGTGTTGAAAGGATTATTTTAGATAATGCAGATGCAATGCTAAGACAACAGAAAAGCCATTTGTACCTGCTAACAGTTACCCCTGGTGACAGCTTGATAAGAATTCTCATACAAGTTCTTCTTGATGTTCCCAAGATCTCCAGGCACTTTACAAGCTGAAGTGGAATACATTTAAAAGAGAAGTATTTTTGTACACAACAGTTTTGCTTAGGTTCAAATCCAAAGCTCATTAAAGTAAATAATAATGTTTCCATTGACTTTCTTGGGCTTTGACTCAAGCTCCATGAATAGTGTTTAATTATAAATGAACATTTCAGCTCTTTTATTTTTTTTTTATATTCACCCAGTCTAGAAGATCACTCTGTCTGCCACTTCTTAATTTGTTAGCCAGGAACTCAGCAGTCACCAACAGTGTCCTACTTAACCTCCAAACGAAGAAGATACAGTGCATGCTGCAATTGGCAGCTGCTACTGTTGCTCTAGCTCCTAATTTCCTAACTCAGCCCTTGTTAAAAATGACAAAGAAAGGGGGGGGGATGGAGGGGGAGGGAGGAGGAAAGAGAAACGGCTTTGTAGGAGAGATGAAATCTCAGGCATATGCCAGTGTTTCTGCACTGAATGTAAAATACTGGTCAGAATGATTCCTGCTGGTTTTGTTTTCTATCCTGGAAGTTCAAAATCTACTCAGCTTTGCAGCATGGACTGGAATGTTTGCAAATAGCAAACAAGTAGCATTTACTGTAACAGTACTTGGATATATAATCAATGGACCTATGATTCCAGGAAAACCCATTAAAAGACCCATAGGGCCTCTGAGGTTGATTTAAATGTCTAAGTATGTGTATACCAACAGACTTACATTAACACGTGACACAAGAAGACAGTCGTCCTCTTCTTGGTGCTCTACTTTCTTTTCTAGGCATCTACATTTGTCAGGCAAGAAAAGAAATACCCCCTTAGTGGCAACTCCTATGTACGTTTGAGTAGTGGAAAAAACCCTTTCTTGTCTGAGGTCAGATAAGACGTGAGTGTTTTCAGAGCAAATTAAACTTAAGTATCCTAGTTCTGCACCTTGCTGCACTAACTATTCAGTCACATTAAAAAGAATCATGCCCAAAGTATGAGGCAGAAGTGGAAGAAGAAAGGACTTGATGACTCCTCAAGAAGTTCTATATGCTTAGGACAGTCAGTGTAGACTGCTGTTTTAGGAAATTCTCCTCAAACTCAGTGCAGAAAGACAAGACTAATTTTTCAGGTAAATATATTGAAGTTTGTAATTAATAACAAAAGTGGAAATCTTACAGATTTTACTTCTCAATGATACCTTCTTGGGTATTTGAGATTATGATTCTGCATATCTGTAGTGCTGTCTGATAATTCATTTTGCTCAGTAATACCTTCCTCTAAGGAACCTTTCATTTCATGTCTTCTTCTTCTTCTTCTTCCATCTTCATTTCCTCTTCACTTTACGTCTGATAGTAAATTATGATAATGTGATGGCCAGAACTGTCTTTGCCTCCAGCACAATCTTTTACCACTCCACTATTAATATGAATGCACATAGGCAGATAAACACATATGAAACACAAAAAAGGTGAGGGTACCTGTATGCACACAAAAACTCATCAAGCCATCTATATGAAACATATACAAAATAGGAACATCTATCAAAAAATTGCAAAACAGCAAAGCAAAAATAGATTTAAAGATACTGTTTTAAATAGTTGTCGCATGCAGGGCACGCTTCATAAACTGCAGATAAGCTTCCTGAATAAAATATGAGGACATGTAGCTCCATGACTATCTCGGTTAGCGCAAAAAAAAAATCTGAAGAAAATTTATAAATAGGGCATACACTATCTCCAAAGGGATAAACAAAATAACCAGCAGTGACAGTATTTGCTTTTCATGTGTGCAAATACAAGGCATAACAAATGTCAGCTTCTCATTTGCAAATTAAGATGTAAAGGAAATGTCTGTGACAGTACATGCAACAGTTCATATTTGAAGTTTGGCACAGTGAACTGACAGCCACAGAGGAACTGCAGTCCCCTAATCCTTTCTTTCTGCCTTCCAGCTACTGGCGAGGAGGGTGGAATTTAATAAATATGTGATGAGAAAAGGCTGTGAAAGGCTGACGTATCTTCTCCTCTGCAAGAACTCATCTTCAGAGATAATTAACTAGGTGACAATATACAATGTGCCATTAACAAGAGCATTCAAATCATTTCTGGACTTAAGTACAATTTTAAGCCGCTTATCAGATTTTCATTTCTGAATCCATTCAGCTGTCAGGCTTACATCCTGGCTCTTTATTGAAGCTCGCATGGGAATCCAAACCTTCTAATTTTCTATACAGATTCATTTCAGAATCAATTAGAGCTGGTGGCAGCCTTGTCCCTGTGTGCTAAGGGGATTAGCTGGGCACTTGCTCAGCTGAAGCTACCTTTGAATGTATATTCAACCCTCTATCAAGAAAGAGTTGTTTTCCAGAGGATTCTGAAGCAACTGAAGCACTGAAATCAACAGATGGCAGATAAACTGGAACGGTCTCCAATTTTTTTTAGGAAGGGGAAAATGATATTTCAGACTGCCGTTATGTAAGGATGTTAAGTTATACAAGAAAGGATGAGAGGAAGAGGAAGAGGAAGAGGAAGAGGAAGAGGAAGAGGAAGAGGAAGAGGAAGAGGAAGAGGAAGAGGGAGAGGGAGAGGGAGAGGAAGAGGGAGAAAGAGGGAGAAAGAGAGAAAGAGAAAGAGAAAGAGAAAGAGAAAGAGAAAGAGAAAGAGAAAGAGAAAGAGAAAGAGAAAGAGAAAGAGAAAGAAGTGGGGTACTCTTCTGACTGTCCCCCAGCTGCACAGTGCAGACACTCTAACTACCAGAAGAACTCCCAAGGGCTCTCCTTTTATTCTTTTTGCCTCAGTAAGTACTTCACAAGTCAGTTTTTGCATCTGACCTTTGGCCATCTTTCCACCCATGTTATTAACTTCTCTATTACTTGTCTTAGCAATTTCAGCTTACCATCCCAAAACACATTGCTTTTGTCTTCTAGTAAACACTTCAGAACATAAAACCATGTGAAACAGTTGTCCACTCTTTTATGTTTCCAGGCAGTCTAGTCTTTATTCAGTGACTCAAGTTTCTGAGAAGGCATTTTGGTAGTTTGTGTACTGGGGTCTTTGTGTAAAGCAACGTTTGTGAATGATTATGATGCGCTGCAAAATTAGGAAGTTCTGTTTAATGCATTCATAGAGCTTAATTCTATAAGGTTCTTGCTTATGAGAAGGTGGTTTATGCTCAGCCACTTCCAAAAACATTAGCTGCTAAATTTTAAATTCAGGTTTCTGAGATTACTTACAAAAACTGACAACTTCACAAACCAATAAGCAGCCTAAGAACAATTTATTTGTTGTAACTGAAATAATTTTACCAGCTTTTACTTGAACATAGAAAACTGGTTTATGGAAGTTAGCGCCTCTTATGATAATGTGTTTCAATGTATTTAGTTTCAAAGTAAGGTTGTAAACAAGCAAGATGACCTTCCAGGTCCTAGGAGCTGTATTTACAAACCACAAGACAAATATCCTGAGGATCAGGACCTACAAGGGAGGCTAGAAGATAGGAGATGGCCAACTATGTCTTGGTCATGTCAGATATGGACTCTGTCACTGGCTATTCTGGCCTTCATGGGTTTTTTTGTTGTTCATTGCCTCCCCAAAGAATGCATATCTGTGAGTAGTTTCCAGGCTCCCAAACAGAACATCCCTGCAGGACCCCTGGTCTAACTTTGGTAAAATAACTGCATTTGACCTGCTTGTAGGTCATCTGGGGGACCAGGTCACTGACCCACATCACAGATGTTCAAGGCAGAACTTCAAAATATTGTAATCTTTGGAGACATAAATATTGCCACTAGTTTGATTTGAGCTCCTTCATGCTGAAAGTGAAATAAGTATTTAGGTTCTTCATTCACTCACTGTACTGTTAAACCACTAATACAGGTAATGTGTTCACATTTCCCAAAAACTTCTACATTCTGCAAGGTACTTTTGGCCTTTAGACACCACTCGGTTATATGGCACAGGGACAGATCTGAATGCTCCTGCTTTCATTCAGAATAGGACAGTCTCATAGAGAAAATGCATCCTTCAAGATGGGTGCAGAAAATGATAAATTATTCACTCTAGCAATATATTTTCCATTTAAAGATTGTTATAATTCTACTACTAATTATCTAAATCTCAAACTTAGAGTCCCATTTATCTGGCAGGAACAATGGTGATACCATTGCATTCAGGTAAAGGATTTTTTTTCTAAATCAAGAAGAAAGAAATTCACTACATAGTCCATTCACATATTTTTTAATGGAAATTTTTATTAAAAATAAATCAGCTTAGACGTTATAATTCTGTATTTTCCTAACTCTTGGAAAAATAAGAGGCCTAGTGAACAGGTTCATTTAGTAATGTTGCTCAAAAGCTCCCTTCAATTCTCAGCTGGAATCCGTGGGCTCCACATGTTTTCATAGCTGTCATATTTCTGAGCTAATAATATTTAATGCGTTCAGTCCAAATGAGAATGGATCCGGAGGTGTGATTTTTTTATATTGTTTTCTGAATGACAAAGCACAAAGAAAATAAAGTTCATGCATTATTCATACAATAAAAGATGAAAATTATTAGTGCAATAAGGATAAATGACACACACACACTCTGGTATGCCTATATATGAAGAGTAAGATAGTACTGAAATGTCTGTATTCCCAATGTAAGAATTTCGAATAATTCTGATATTCAGAGATTTAGACATAAAATTTTTGCAGTGTCTTATATATAACAATAATTTTGGATACCACTTCCCAGTGGAGAAGAAAAATGCTTTATTCTTAGCATATGATTGTATTACATTCATTTTAAAATAATATGACAGTATACTGAATTTAATACTGTAAAGAGCAGTATCTCCAGAATTTTGTCACACAGCAATGAGAAACAAAATGCAATCACACATATGTGTAAGTAAGTTTCAGCTTGTATAAACAGTCATGAGTCTCTTAATTTTGGTAAAACCATTTTATGTTTGCTAAGGAACAGATCTATTATGTTCATTAAAGGTGACAGAGTAACAACCCTCGAGGCTGAAGATTTCTTTTATCAGGAACATCTAACCAAGTAGGGCAATCCACAGAAAGCTAACTCAGCAAACCAATAAAATAATGTATTCTGCCTGTGTGAGGGTGTGTGGGTACATATTTATCTAAAAGAAAACCCTGTTAAGCATTCTTTTTCCATAAAATAAAATGAATAAACCCATTCTTAAAATGTACATATGTTAAAAACAAAACAAATAAAAAAACTCCTGGAAGGTGTTCTTTTTATTCAGTGATACAGTTTGTAGTGGTGTTACTTCTGCTGTAGAAGTCAGTGGCAGTTCTGAACCTGAATTTCAACTCAAACAATTGAATAAGGAAAGTTTTTTTACTTTCCATCTTTCATAAATTTTTGCATTTACAATTTCTTTAGAGAAATAGTACATTGAAGCCTGACTGAAGAATACATTCGAAATACTATTTATAAATTTTCATATATGTCGTGGCTTAGGCTGTGCTGGCCACTAGATGAATGACAGGTGCTCTCTTTTAACCTCTCTCTCCCTTTCCAGAAGAGAAAGGAGAGAGAATAAGGGAGAGAGAAACTTATGGGTTGAAAAGAAAACTAAAACTACTTTAATGAAATATTAATAATAAAAAGAAAAGATAATAATATTAGTAAGAAAATAATGAAATATATACAAAACCAGTATTGAGCTCCCAGGATGATGATCACATCATTGGCAGGCACTGGGAAAGTCCCACACTGGACTCAGCAATGGACGGGAACTGGATTCAGCAACTGGATTCAGGAATGCATGGATTGGCATCAAAGGCAGACAAATAGGCAGAGTCCTTCTCAGATGCCAGCCACTGGAGAAAGAGCCTGACCTCTTTGACCCCTCAGCTTTTATACTGAGCATGAGGCAGATGGGATGGAATACCCTGTTGGTCAGTTCTGGGTCACCAGTCCTGTCCCCTCCTCCTTGCAGGGGCGCNGAGTCCTTCTCAGATGCCAGCCACTGGAGAAAGAGCCTGACCTCTTTGACCCCTCAGCTTTTATACTGAGCATGAGGCAGATGGGATGGAATACCCTGTTGGTCAGTTCTGGGTCACCAGTCCTGTCCACTCCTCCTTGCAGGTGCGACCCCTTTACATTCTTCCACTTCCAGTCCTCCAACATGGCACATAACAAAGTTGGCTGGCCTTGGTTTTTATAGGAATAAGTATAAGCAAGAGCCTCTCTGCATACTGTTCCTTGGCATCAACTATAAACACAGGTCTTATCACTCTGGAAGTAGACACTGTCTGAGAAATATGCTGCTAATTTCAGAGCGTGCCATTTGTTAGAAGAGACTTAACTGAAAAGTAAAATTACTGAACAGAAAATTGGTTTTGTTCTACCTCAAACCAGGACAATATATCAATTTGAGAAAGAAACTGAAGACGCAGAAATTAAATACGTAACTCTTATTAGTATTTAACAGAAAATAACAAACAAGGAAATTGGTAAGGTGTGGGGACTAAGTCGAGCGACTATGAAAAAGTGCATCTTGAAGGTATAAAAAGACCTTGGGCGTCAAGCCAGACTGCCTTAGGACTGAACAAACCATGGGAGCAATAGACAGCGGTATCTGCGGTTGGTGCTGGATTATCAGGTAGCAGAAGAGCAGCTGCACATGGGATGCGTGTATTGTTTAATGTTGAGCAGTGGAAAAGTACTAGGAGGATCTGTACAGGGTACAAGCTCTGGCATATATAACCTCACTGTAGCAACTAAACTTGTCTCAGTCTGAGTCTCAGTATCTCTGCCAAACTGAGTCCGTGCCTTAATATGCCACAGTAAGGAAATTTGCCAATGATAGATTTTGATGAGTTGCAAGTACCAATGGAGACTCAGAAATTAGCAACATGGGCAGAAAAATCAGAGATTCAGCTTGAAAAAATGCAAGCTTAAGAATGTGTGAAGAGGCAAATGAAACCCTACAAAAACTGAAAGGGAGGCAACAACCTGGAAAGCATTAACTCTGGGAATACTGGACAGTGAATTAAATATCAGTTTCCATTGTTGCAGTAAAATAGAAAAGCTAATACAAATTTTGGACTGCATATGAATTACTTTACAAAGCAAAGGTCTAATACAACTTCTCTTCCTAAGACACTGGTGTGATATCACCTACAGCAGTGCATTCAGCTCTGGGCATCATATTTCCATAAAGATACTGACAAATTGATATGACTTCAGTGAGCTGTACAAACTAACTAACTAAACAAATAAATAAATAAAATAATCCATGGGCTAAAGTGAATGATTTATGATGAATCATTCAAGGAGCTAAATAGAAGCCTGGCCACCTCAAGTGATATTTTCCCTGATGTGAAAAAATGCCACTGAATGACATTCACCTTGCATGAAAATGTATTCTTTTCCTGAAAACCATCCTTTTACCATAGTCAGGTGCCTATATGTAAAAGCTTATTGAAGCAGCAACTAGGGAGAACAGCAGCTATAGTTCAAAAAAGTCAAAGTATGTACAACAGAGGAACCACTGATGTTAGCATAATACATTAATTCAATGAAAGTAAGAGACCTAGCTAAAAAGTACAGTTACTGAACAAAATTGGTCTTGTTTTACCTCAAACCAGGACATTACGAAAAGAGACTCAGTAAACTGTGTGAAAGAAAATCTGTTTGAGGGAGACTGTACTTTTATAAATAACTTTTGGAGACAACTGAACAAAAAGTCATATCAATGGTATGTTAAGAGGAGTCCTGGGAAGAACAGTTCCAGAGAATCGGCCATGCTTTTCTTCAGAATTCTGGGGCAGGTGGGAGAAAGAGGATGTAATATATTTCATGATTTATCAACATTAACAAAGAAAACCCTCTCACCAGCTTTTATCACTTTTATTAAGGAGTAATACCTTCCAGTATTAAACATGTACATGCAGATAAATACAGATCAACATAAATATAGACAGATATAGAAAAACACTATAGAACTATACAGATTTAAGACAAATAGAATAGGCACTAGCTTTTTCCACCCACCCTATAGTTTCCTGCTTAGCTAGATTTTATATTTTTTTTTTTTTTTTTTAATTTAGTAGTACATTCAAAGACCCTATCTTCAGGTAACTTTATTGAGAATGCTAGTTGAGACCTTCTAAAGCTAGGATATGACACCTTATTTCAGTCCCTTCTTACAACTATCCTGATTTGTTTTACCCACACTATACAGCATTTCACACATTCCAATTTCCATCCATTTTTTCAACAGATTTCAGATCTAGTGCGTAGGCAGTTCCAGCATTTAATTCCAAGTTTCCAGCCTTAAGACAAGGTTTTCTCCTTTAGGCTTCCATAACCCAGTCATTTCTCTGCAATCCCATTGCCAATCTCATCTATTATTGAGGTGGCCAGTTCTTTCTTTCTTTTCTTTAAGGACTAGGAAAGAAACAATAAATACATATGAAAGATAGTTTTCTATTCTTTCCTGTGCTGTGTACTGTGGTAATATAAGAAAAATTAATTGCAAAACCTGAGCAGAGCTTGCATATCCTTAGATGTAACATTCTTAGCAAAGAGGAAATCTTCAGGGTTTTTCGTTATTAAATAAATGTTAACACTACTTTATTTAGTATGTCTGAACTGAGGTTTTTCTCACATCTAACTTGCTTAAGCTTGGTTATTTTAAAAGGTAATGCAATTACACACCTGTGAACAGGATCTTATAATTGGAAGTATCAACTTAATTTAACTATGTGAGATATTAATAGCTTGCTTTCACATCTTTTTTTATTATGTATTCTTTACTTGGGACTGGTGGGTTATATACTATGTCAGACATAGAAACATTCGACATTTTGTCAACTGATTTTTTAGATTTATTTGTTTTTTTCTCTCACAATGGATAGCTACCTTCCACTGTCATTGGAAGATACTTTCTTTGGGTCTTCCTCAGACATATTTATCTCAAGATATTTAGCTTCCCTAAATGTGTTTTCAATAAGATTAGCTTTCATTAGCATTCATCAATATATGTCATTAAGTGTCCAGCCATCCAATCATCTCCATTTTCATGATGAACAACCCATCTTTAGTTTTGACTCACAATATCTCTGTTGTATATCTGAGGAGGGACAATTAACATTTTTATATTATTCTTTCAAGTGTATTCCTACATTTTACTATCTTAGAAAATTGTTACCAGTTCCTGTTATTTGTGTCACATCAACATCTTTGAGACGAATGTTGTAAACAACCATAATTCAAACTATTTGAGCTGCTCCATGCTCCCTATGACATCCACTCCCTTAGTGGCCATAATTTTAAAATAATTTATAAGATTCTGTTTAAAAGCATTTTTAGAAACATAGAATCATAGAATTGCCTAGGTTGGAAGGGACCTTTAAGATCATCAAGTCTAACAATAAACGTAACACTGCCAAAACCGCCACTAAACCATGTCCCTAAGCACCACATCTACCTGTCTTTTAATACCTGCAGGGATGGCAATTCAACCATTTCGCTGGGCAGCCTGTTCCAATGCTTGATAACCCTTTCCATGAAGAAATTTTTCCTAATATCCTATCCAAACTCCCCTGGCACAGCTTGAGGACATTTCCTCTTGTTTTGTTGCCTATTACTTGGGAGATCAACCCCCAC